>CM023103.1:73715031-73869380 GCA_013103745.1 Gardenia jasminoides
ATAAAACCGTTCAGTTACATGTGTGTGCTAAGAAAAGAAACTCTTAGGATACACAGCAAAAATTTAGCAAACAAACAACCGATGTACGAAAACAGAACTTTTAGATAAGTATAATAAAACCATGTCAGGAAGAGAATAACAAAACCTGATGAAGGGGTTGTTTGTGATCTGTTACTTCGTTCTAGTTATTAGCGAAAAAAATCAGAGGAGAGAGAGAGAGACAGAGAGACTGAGACTTGGTGTACTGTGTGAAAAGCTGTTAATACAATGAAGAACGGGGAAATGTATTTAGACACAGAGAGAGAGTGTGTGTGTGTGTGTGCAAGTGTGTGACTATGTGTGTGTTTTGTGGAGAAACTTGTGGAATGGGGGAGGACTTTGGGGGACAGAGAGAGAGAGAACAGTGTAAGAAAGACAGTGATGAAATGGAGGAGGGATGCCATGTGAGTGTTATCAATCAGTTACTACTCACTGTTCCAGTTTCTTTGTTTGTCCTTTTTTTTTTTTTTTATATTAGGTAATAAAATTCTTTTGAGAAATTTTCCAGAAGGAAAATAATGAGAAAGATAAAACAAAAAAAAAGAAGGAAAAAAAATAAATACAAACAAAGGGGACTGTGGAATAGTCCATGATGAAATGCCAATGGGAAATTTGCTTGTGGCAGGTGTATGTTTCTAGACTCTCTTGCCCTATTGTATCCCTTGAGTTTTTTGTAATATAGAAATTAACCAGTTTAAGATGAAGGGATGTGAATTTAGCTCTAATTTAGGATGGAATGATGTGAATTTATTCTGTTTTACTTTTACGTTGTTTTGATTCTCTCTCTCTCTCTCTCTCTCTATATATATATTTTTTTTAAATAATGAAAGAGGAGTAAACATGTGCCTTGATGTTTTCTATGGAAATTGTGTAGTTATTTGTAGAAACCAAAGCTAATCTCATTATTGTGGTTATTTTAAGGATTCAAACCTAATCAAATGATATTATGTTAAGAAAAATACTTCTAGTGCTAATTTTGATGGATATATTGCTATAATTAAGTTGAACATCTACTTCATAAAAATTTTTTCACAAGAATTTTATTGCTTTAAATAGTCACAATAAGACAATCCAGAAGACACCATCTTTGAATGTTTAACAACTTTAAGACAAAACGGATGTAAGCATTTATATTATTGTACTATATGTATACTTGTATTTTGACATGACATATAAAATGTACGCAAATTACAGTTACTAGTATAAATATTGGTCTACAAATTCTGATAATTTAAACAAAATCAATAATTTAGATTAGCCACTTACAAGATTCGGGACTAACAAAGCATTAATTAACTTATAATCTTGGGGGTGTTTGGTAGATAGGTTTCAACCCTCACTATGGATTTCAAATTCAATTATACCCATATAAAATGTTTGGTTAGGGTCAATGGGAATAAATTAATGGGAATGATAAAATACTTACATGGGTTTTTTTTATTGCATACATGTACTAGGGAATCATCTTAGTTGCCATCTTATTCTTCTTAAATCATCTTAATTACCCTTTTATTCTCATTAAATGCAAAATAAGAAAATAAAATTCTACTATTTCAACAAATGGAAAGAAAAAGAAAAAGAAAAAAAGAAACAATGAATAAATATATATAAATTATAAAATCCATTCCATTAACAAACACACTATGGGTTTTAAATTGGTCAATTATCTGTTGATTAATTTCAATGATTTAGATTATGGTGATAGTGATAGTGGAATTCAGTAATTAACTTATAATCTTGCTTATATCCTCCTAACAAGGTGTATAACCAAAACCAATTCTCATATTTTTCATTTTCCTTTGGCCCTTTCTCTTGTCTCTTTTCTTCAATAAAAGAAAATTTTTGAATACCAAAGTACCACAAGAAATTGAGAATGAACATTGTTTTGGACCTTCTGGTCAAGAACACAAAAAAGTCATTAAAATGCTTGTTAATTGCCAAATAGCCTTAGCACATCTGTCTACATTGCACAGTAGCCTGGTGTATACATGCTTACCTTCCAGGGAATGATAAGCTTACCTGAATGTGACAATTTGGATTGCTATTTTTAGAATTTTTTAATAGAAAAATTATTGTAACAATTGATATCTGAAAAAATAAAAATTGATTCAAAATGTGTTTATAAGAAACAAAAAAAAATTCTGTAAAAAATGACAATCCAAACGAGGCGTAATCTAATTCATAGTAAGGACAAAAAGTTTCTTGAGCTTATTTTCTTTCTTTCAGATATCAAGAGGTTATTTTCTTTCACAAATTTGTGCAGTGTGACAAAATTACGTCACTGCTGAAGCCATTTAGCAACCACTTATTGTCCTCATATTTTAAGGAATAGGTCAACCATCACAGGACAGCATCTAATGGACAGAGAAGTGATGCATAATAATAAAAAAGACTAATTTTCTAGAAAGACAAAAAGGACTTGCATAATACTAACACAATTAAAGTTATTGAAAAGTTAAATATAAAAGCTAGTATAAAGTATTCCATTTATTTAACGCAAAAAGACATCTAGTGAATGTGACACGTTTTGACTTCTTGTTGGTGGCATTTGTTTGCATGTTTATGGATAATGACAATACTTTACCATATAAAATAAAGTGCTGATTTAACTAAAGATTTTAATGAATCATTAAATGAATAAATTAGTTGATACTAGACAATGCTTTAAGGTTGGCAGATGTGAAGTTATGATTTTCACAAGCTCCTTGATGATGACATTCTTGTTGGTTTCACAACAGCTAGTATGAAATAGCAAGGAATAATCTGTATGTTGATGATAATTATGAACTGATAATCCTTGTATTTTTCACACCATTTGGTAAAGATATGAGTTGACATTTTCGAGAGAAGTGCATAATTAGAGAAATATACTTGCACTAAACATAGAAAATTGCTAGTATGCAAAAAAAAAAAAAAAATCACTGCACTGTCCGTACATAAAAATACTAAAGCTTTAGATTAGCTGTTTTTATCACGTACGTCATTTCAACTTTTGCTAAATACAACATTATGGAGGAACATAAGGTAATCTAGAAATTACTTGGATAAAGCCTAGTTGATGGCTAGATGCAAAGTAGTTAAATTTTACAACATAATGAAAAAACATAAAAAAAGGTAACCTAAGTTGATCTAATCATTTTTAGCAACATGCAAGTAATCATTTACATCACCTTGAAAATTTCACAGGTTGATATTCAAAAATGTATTTTCAAAATCTCATCATGAAAGATTAATGGCATTACTTCCAAAAGCAAAAAAAAAAGGAGAAGAAGAAGGAGAGAGAGAGAGAGAGAGGAAGAAGACAAATAATTAGTGGGATATTCTTTTTCCTTTTTCACCATTTGGATATTGAAAAAGCATAGGGCCCAAAAAACAATAGATAAAAAGAAATAACAAAAGCTTAAAGATGGCCCTAGGAATGACTCTTGATAGCGGCCCACTCAGCGACTTTTGTCCGATTGTATATACCTGTCACGTGTTTCAAAAGCCTCATTTTATTGCTTCCTTGTGGTGTCACCCACTCCTAACAAACAATAATATGTTTAATTCGGAATTGGATGTTTGATTGTGCACCAGACAAATTAATAGTACTACAAGAATTCCAGACACGTTATTTCAGGTGTATGTTTAATCTGTCATTAAAATAAATAGAGATATAAATTACATTGTGCTGGATGATTTTCAATAACTCGTTAATAAAATTTACTTTTTATAAAGAAAAAAGTTAATATAAAGAGCTACAAGAATTGATATGATTATCACCTCAAAAAAAAAAAAGAATAATTATAGAAGATAATTCTAGGCTAAAATCTCCGTATCTGAATTTGGTAAGGTGAAGATTGAGATTTGAAGAAATTTTTAAAGATGTGATAAGATTGTTGGACGAACAATATCCATTATAGCATTTCCAATTTTAGTATTTGTGATTATTATTTTAATGTTTGCATTATTATGTATGTAAAATTGGTACTGATAATTGTTGAAATCTGGAAGCCAGAAGTTGCTATCTGGTCAGGCATTTTTCGTTTTCAACTGCCTAAGGTATTATGGTACTACTAATATAGTAACAAAAATGCACCAACAAACAAATGCAGAACCCCTTGTGTGTATCCCAGTTTCATGTTTGGCAACTCTTGTTAAAAAATGTTCATAGGCTTCTCATAGTCAGTTTCTGTCAGCCATGGTTCGCTTTCTGATTGAGAATGTTTTGCAGACCAACTTATCTCTTATTTCATATTTGCAAAGAAGATGGATTTTTACCATAGGAGTAATAGATTTATCCCAGGAAATGTTGCATTCCCTTACTTGTACTGTTTTCAAACTTTCAACAGTGTAAATTAGATTTTTAAAAAAAAATGCTTATCGTTTATAGAATTGAGATATAGCCTTTTGATGAAATTGTAATTAAAATGACAGTGTATCCATACTGTGTCAAAAAATCTATCTCTTTGACCTGTCGTTGCAGCTCATAAAGAAGGTGTAACAGGACTTTGATATCATCTATTATTCGACACAAGTAGAAAGGATATGAGAGAAGTGTCATTACCAAATATAAGAAATTTTATTAAGATTTTTCCATTATCTTCTAAATGCTCTATAATTTTTGGTTAGAAGTTTATTAGCAAATTTTAATTGCTTGTATCATCAACACATTTTCCAACCACCTTTTCATTTCACATATATCACATAAAAAAAGTGCTATAGTACTTTTTTCAAAAAATTATTCCAAATAATCTACTATCCACACACACTATTTGTTCAACAATTCTATCATGTACTTCACTATTTTTGACTTACCAAAGTTTTGTCTTCTCACTTATATTTTGGATAAATTCACTAGAATGTTTTTCAGTAGTCATGTTGCAAACATAATAAACATTACCATTGGCTGTTTAAGATACTGATTTCCTATTTTGAAGGTTTCTGTTTTATCACTTAGCATTCTGGATGACATTGTGCAAGAGAACACGTTGTAATATGTTAAACATAAGCTTGTACAAAGTAAAAAAAGAGACTGAAGTTGGCCAGTGATGCTAGCTTACTACGTATTACAATCGGATTTTAAGATCAATGCTGAACATTTTTGGTTGCCATCATGCATTTTCTCAGTTTTGATTACTGAAACAAGAACAAAAATATCAAGAATGAAATGAAAAAACCACTTGAGTCTTGGTGGCTATTTCTTCTGTTGGGGCTGCTACAGCAGAGAGCAATTGGGTCCATAGTTTGTGACCTCAGATGACCATGACGAAATCTGACTCTTAAAATTCAGAATGAGCCCAAATGAGAAGACATGATGAGAGCAAGCAAATGATTGAAGATCTTTTGTTGGTCCATCTTACGTAGGTAATACAGTCCACCTTCCTGATAGGCCACTGCTATTGCTACAGCAGTTTGTGTAGAGCTAGGGCAGATTTGCTTAACTCACAACATTACCCTTTATAGTTCACCTCAATTACTCAAAGTCATTTCAGATTAAAGCCATTAATCTAGCCGAGTCAAGTCTGAACATCTAATGATCAAATTTGACTCAAACATTTATCGAGTTAAACTTGAGCTCGCTCAATTAGTAGTTTGAGTTTCAAAAGACGTTCGAGGTCAATTCCTCAAATTTGACTTTAAGCTCGAACTCGAGTTGCAAAAGCGACCGAGCTTACCAAGATCAAGTGGGCTTGAGGCTTGAGTTCAAACATCTAAACCTGTGACTACACAAAAATAACAACGTAACCTGTTAACAAATTTTTCAGAAAATTTCACAACCAAATCTACATTTCAAATAGATGTAGAAATCACAAATTCATAATATAAATTGATTGGAGCAAACCCCCTATTAAATTCAAGTTTTCTACATTCAAAGTAGTCAACCTAAAGTCTAAATAACTTAAGTTCAAGTCAATTATAGATAGCAGCCATTGGCTCTACTAAGTTGGCGCCATGGTGGTCGGTAAATGTGCGTGTCCTTCGTCTCCTTTAGTGGTGGCGGCAGATGGGTCGCAAACTCACGGTAAAAGCAAATGGCAGTGAGCTGCAGTGACTGGTGGACAGTGGTGAGGTGGTTTGGGTGGTGAAGATGATGATTGCGGGAGAGGAAAGAAAACTAGGGTAAAGAGGTTTGGGAAAATTTCATTTGGGATTTAGGAATTAGGGTATACATATACATTAGTTATTACTAGATATTGTGAAATGACACTCATGCCCCTGTATTTCGAGCCTACTGAGTAGTTTCTCAAGCGGAGATTGACTTGACTCATTTACTAAATAAGTATTTTTTCGACTCAAACTCAACTCGTGGGACGTAGTGGTCGGTGGATGCGCGTGTCCTTTGTCTTCTTGAGTGGTGGCGGCAGACGGGTGATAGACTCACGGTAAAAGCAAATGGCAGTGAGCTGTAATGACTTGTGAACAGTGGTAAGGTGGTTTGGGTGGTGAAAATGATTATTGCGGGAGAGGAAAGAAAACTAGGGTAAAGAGGTTTGGGAAAATTTCATTTGGGATTTAGGAATTAGGGTATATGTATACATTAGTTATTATTAGATATTGTGAAATGACACTCATGCCCCTGTATTTCGAGCCTACTGAGTAGTTCACAAGCTGAGATTGACTTGACTCATTTATTAAACAAGTATTTCTTTGACTCAAACTCGACTCGTCTATTGAGATAAATGAGCTAGGTTGAGTTCTTAACGAACCAAGTCGAGCTTGGCTTGCGAGCTACTCGGTTCATTAAATAGCTCTATTTCATATGGATCTTTTCGCTGTTAGTTATTCCTAACCTCAATAAAATAAGCATCTTTAAGAACTTCAACTTGTTTGCCCTAATTTTAGCAGGGGCAATCTAGGTATTTTGGTAACTTTAAAACTTCAATTGGTTTGCCTTGACACTAGCGGGGGCAGTCTAGGTATTTAGGTAACTTCAACAGAAACCTTTTACTCTAATAATATCACCTGCTATCATTAGTGCATTTTTTTTTTTTGTTTAATCATTAATGGATTCTTCAACATCTTTCTAAGATATCAAAATTCATGTTAATTAGTTTATTATAGATTCGGATTCTAACTTCTAAATCTTATGCTGCTAGCACTTATTATATGAATGTACATATTACAACTACACACTTTCTCAAATTTAATATCACTTTTGCTAAAAACTAAAACATGAGCTCCTCCTTAACAAGTTGCTCCATTAGCCAAAGTTATATACTTTTCAAAGAAACACAAGTTCGATATGGATGTGTTTAGTGCCTGTTTAGATTGCTATTTTTGTAGTTTTTATTAAAACATGTATTGTAGCAATTTGATATATATAAGTTAAAAAGATGATTGAAAATATAAAATGCATTCTATTTTTTGAAATGAACATAAGCTCGATATGAGTAGAATTGTTTAAAAAATATTGTCCTAGAATTTGATTTTAGGAAAGAAGAAAGTTGACGACATAAATTTTCATACCAACAAATTTGACAAAAATAATAACCCTAAAATAGGTTTGTTTGGATCGCCCATTTTTTGGAGAGAAAAAATTTTCTTGTTATATCATAAAGGTGTTTTCGAATTATTTTTTAAAATTTTATAACTTATTTTTTTTTATTTCACATACATTACCGCACATGCTATTTTCATTATTATTAAATAAAAAAATCTTGTAAAGAATCTTCCAATTTCTATCCAAATATATTTCGGATCTTTAACAAACAGATGCCTAACATTTTCCTTCCAATATTTTCTGAACAATCCACATCTAAATTTGTGGAGGAAAAAAAAAAAACAAAAAAACTTCTCTTACTTTGCAAAAGTTTTGGTAAAATTCTTACACTCTCTGCTCAAACAGGCTTCTCAGCTGCCAGCAATGTAGACCAAAACCCTTCCAAACCCCTCAAATTTCATATCCCCAATTCCATACACCCAGAAATAACCAATGGACTTCTTCAAACCCAAAACCCCAACAACACCAGCTCCTCCACCACTACCATCACCGCCACCGCTGCACCTCCTCAACCAAGCCTTCACCTCTCTGCAAACCCAATTCTCCAACTTTCTCCACCATTCTCCCCTCCCCTTCCCCCTCCCGACCGCCACCAATACCCCACAACCACCAGCAGCACCACCTCTTCACCACCTCAACCATGCCTTCAATTCCCTCCAATCCCATTTCTCCAACTTCCTGCAACACTCTCCCCTCCCTTTCCCCCTCCCCACCACCACAGGCTCTTCTCCTGAAAACCCCCCTTGGGCCAGAGTTTCTGATAGTACAACCCCACCACCTCCTCCTCCTCTTTCTTCTGATACTGTAATTACTAATTCTGATGCTAAAAGTAGGAATCTTGGTATGAGTACAGAGGCTATTGAGGAGCGTTTAACTGGGATCCCTGTCTATGCTCTCAGCAATTCTTCTGAGGAATTTGTGTTGGTTTCTGGTGAAAACACGGGGAGAAATCTCGGCTTGTTCTGCTTGAATGAAGGTGATGCTAAGGCCCTTCTTTACCAAATGCAGTCCATGGATCCCTCCATGCGTGATGGCTCCAAAGTTGTTCCTGTAGCTCTCAATAAGGTCCGAAGAAAATTTACTTTCGTAAATTAAGTAAAAAGGAGATCTTTCTGGATACTTGGCTAATTTGATGAATGCTTATACTCAGTTGTGCGTATTATATGCCTCCTTTAATCAATTATGAGGAAATTGCTAATGATACATGTATATCTGGATAAGAATTAGCTTCTTGATGTTTGATGTTTGTCAAACAGGGTGATCATCAATGTCCTGGTTTTGGATGTTGTTTATCATATGCCTACTTAGTGAATAAGGGAGGACAAGTGTAATTGGTCACATGTAATTAAGGTGATAGTATACGAACTAGCTTTTCCGCTTCATAGGATTCTTGATAGAAATATGCAATGGTCAGAGTCTTGGTGTTTGACAATGTTGAAATGGCATGTTATGTAGTTCTTGGAGAAAGTTGGGTGGATGTTTGATTTAAAGATGACTAGGTGGTTTTCTCTATATGGATGCTTATTATTAGCACAGAAGTGCATTTCTTTTTATTGATAGCTAAATGGTGTAATGCTAGACACTGGAGCCTGATGGGGTGAATTGCGTTGCAGGTATTTCAGCTTAAAGTTGATGGGGTAGCTTTTAGGTTGATTCCAGAGGCATCTCAAGTACAGAATGCAATAAAGGTAAAGAATTTTACAGTATGAACCAATTTAATAAAATAAAGTTATTCCTTTGTTTTTTATTTTATTTTATTTTGCAGTAAATTCACTGTACATATGAGTCGAACTTGTTTGTTGAGTTATGATGTGTTTTCTGAATTTCTTTTTTTTTTTTTTCAGAATGGCAGTGTTGTCTAATTTTCAAGTGGTTTCTGTTGTATGTTATCATTGGAGAATGAAGGGTCTAGAAACATCACATTTTGGTTGAATGCTGAAACTCCAAATCATTATTTTTTTTAAAATGTACATGTGAGATGGTTTTCTTTCTCTTTTTACAAGCAATGGTGGCATATCTGGAGATAAGCTCTTCTGGTCAATTTGGCTTTCTTGCAATGAATGTGTGCCTTGCATCTTTTCTGATATTATATGATGTTCATTAACAATCAGCAATAGAATTTTGTGGGAGACAACAGTAAAATTCTATGCATGCTTGGTTTGCCAAGAATTGCTCTATCCTGATCTTGTCTCTCTTATAGTTTATGTTGTTGTCCTGTAGTAATGGTGAAATATCTCCAGTTTGTTTATGCATAAAACATCCAGGAGACTTTAAAATCTATAACAAACTGAAAATAAAATTGAGAAACATGAGTGGTATCTATGTTAATTTTGAATATGAGAAGCAAGTCAGAAAATTGTTGTCCTCCTTCCTTTGGTGCTATATAAATATTAACTCTGTGTGTAAGGAGTATTGTCAGTAAATTGTTGGCCTCCTTTCTTTGCTGCTGTATTAGATATTGTGGAACGAGTTATATCTAGAGTTTTACAATGTTCATGAACAAAAGTGCACCCTAATTTTACGCACCTTTAAATAATATTGAACCACACACTTGGATATAGGCTATTAGTTTGGCCTAAATTAAGTTTATCATAAATACTAAGTCCACCATATCAATTAATTACATATGAATTCTGTTGCTAACTGGAGGTCTGGAATGTTTAATCTAACTTCATCTTTGCTTTTTCTGTAGGAAAGGAAGAAGTCTGGTACACATGATGAGAGCTTTCCCGGTGTTCCAGTTTTCCAGGTTTATCCCTTTGTAGTAGTAGATTATTTTCTTTCCCACTTCTCTTGGTCTCACCCTCACCACACTCACTGACACCTTTTTCTTTTCCTCCCCAGCACGGCAGCACTTTTTTTTTTTTTTTTGCTAAAATACGAAAATGTTTGGGTGGCAGCATCTATTGGTTCGACTTAATTTTTCTCTCAACAGATTTTCCTTCTTAGTGCTACAATCACAGTGTTAGCATGTGAATTGGAGTTTTTAATGTGTTTGCAAGGAGGAAATATTTGTTGATAAGCTGTTAAATTAGAAGTTGAGACCATAATCCTTAAGTGGAATAATTTGTCCATTTAACAAGAAACCTGAAAACAAAGGGTTCTGTATTTGAGCTATAGTGATGATTCATGAAGGAAATTCAGTTTAGGATGGTTTTGCACATTGTCAAGTTTAATGATTGTGCATATTTCTTGGTCAGTATCTCTTCTTCTGGAATGCTGTTGGCATTGTCCTTTTTTTGTTTGTTACATTCTCCAAGTTAGGAAATTCTCAAATGTTGAAATTAAGAATGAACGACGGGATATTGTTTCTGGACTCACCGTTAAGCACTTTGCTTTGGTTAGGGTCCGTTGAACTCATGCATTATATTCTTTACTAATGTATGATGTCAGTAATATAGATGACACACTTGTTCTCAAAACAATTTCTCCAGTGGGTATTAACAAGGCTTGTTCTACTGATCCCATGCTGCTCATAAACTACTAATGGCTAAAATGTGGTCTATATTGTAAGCACTCCTTCTGCTCATCAATATTTGGTGCAAATAATTTTAACTTCTCTAAATGTGGTGGTTTTCAGTCAAAAAGCTTGCTTCTGAAGAGCCAAGACAAGAGATATCGCCCCGTCTTTTTTCGGAAGGTTAGTTGTTAGTTAAATTTAGCATTTGGATACCCAGTGTCATTCTTCCGTTCTGTATGATCATGGCTTTTTCTCCCTTCTCTGCTATTGCGTAGGAGGACTTGTTAAAATCCCTGAATCGCGCAACTCGTTACAAGAGATTGAATCCTGCTTTTAGAGAGGGAGAAATTCAGGTAAAGTTTTTGGATGCTTCTACTATTATCAGCAGGTATAAGAGTACTCAAGCATCTCTAAGTTTGTTGTCTGTATGTATAAAACTATTACCAATTTGCATTAGGTATTAATATCCATTCTATGTCAAAACTTTTAGACATGTTTATGCTAAATCTTACCCCCGTGAGAGTGCATATAAGTCAAATCCAGAGGCTCTAAATTTTTTCAACCGCCAAACTATTGCTTCAAGATACCAACTTTTTACTTGATATTGTAGGTTGCTGTTTTTGAAGATATAATAAGAGGGATGAAGGTAAGAAAACCTTGTTGGTATGCTGTTTACTGCCAATAAAGGACCATATGCTGAAGTCTGAGTGTTTCACCCTTGAGGGTTTGCTAATATATTCTGACTTCTGCTAATGGTTGCCTATTGTCCAGCATTTCTTTCTTTGGATTTCAAGAGACCAAAATTGAGTTAAACACATAAATCAATAATGCAGGATGATTCGTCTTCAAAGTGGGATGATGTTGTTTTCGTACCTCCTGGTTTTGATGTCGCTACCGATCAATCCAATCGATAGGCAAGCCGCAAATGGTACCTATGGAGGTCATCTATACCTGTTTCAATTCTCAATGGATCAGCCAGGTGGCAAGAGGGTTGATATGCCATTGTTTCAGTTATGCTTTATCAGCCCTGTGGTGTTCCCCTAGCTATGTTACAGTGCAACTCCCTTGTGCTTGCCTCGGTATCTCTATCGACACACTTGAGGCCTTGATGATCTCTTCTTGAGCAGTAATTTGATTCTTAGAGATGTGATTGTCAGAAGAGAGGATAAGGTTGTAACGATGACATTTCAACGTGGGTAGATGTAAATTAGCTCAAGTTATAACATCAAATATGAAGTTTAAATGGAGTAATGATACTTTTCCCTTTCCTGATAACTAACTCTTGAACCCATGAAGATTCATAAATTTGCCTCCTCTTAGAGGAGAGTAGGGAGGTGAGTCTGAAGTAGAAAACATGGTAACATATGAAGGGGTGGAAGAAAAATATACAAATGTTCAGAGGGATTACTGAACAGATACCCTGATCTGAAGGGCCAATTGGAAAGTTGAATTACATGCATGGCTGTTGTGCCTTGTGATGATGAGATGATACTGGATTCTCAGCTTCTTTTGGTTATAAGAAAATCAAGCATTTGCTAAAGGAATCGAAATAAGAGTGTAAAGAACTAAAGCTAAAACACATACCAAGCGAGGTCTGGATTTTTGGTTTGGAAAATGAAATTGAAGAATTCATAACATCATGGGTAGTAGTATATGGAACGCTTGGAATGGACAAAAGAACTTGAGTTTGGAACTTCTCAGGGGGGACAATAAAATTGTGCTTCAGAGGCAAAAATGCTAGTTTACTAAGTCATTGAATTCTCAATGAAGAAAGATAAAGTACCAATGAAGCCTTAATTTAGGAGTATAACAAGGAAGATCGTGGTTTAAAAGAAACCAAAAAAAAAGTCTCTCATCAAATTTTAAAAATGTCGAAGCAAGCAAGATTACGCCCATTCACAAGCGAAAATGGACAACATGAAGACTAGAAAAATAACTTTTCGTTCAAATTTCATGGTAGGTAAACAAAAGTAAATTGTATTGGAGGCCACTGGATAGTGGCCTTAGATTCATAGTAACTGATTGAACTAATTGTGTACACTTTTAAGTTTAATCTTTACAGCTACTCTCTATCCATTTATGCAACTCTTAATGAAATCTTTTCCAGAGAAGTTTTAGGGTCAAATAGTCATGGATGATTCTTCTTTAATCAAATTATAATTTGATCTCACCACCTTGTTCTTCTGCTTTCTTGCCTTTTTCTTCTTTGAATTTTCCCTTCCGCAAAAAGTAAAAGGAATATAATCAGTATACATATAAGACAGTACAGGAAGATGTAACAGGAATATGTAAAAATTAAACTATGATAAATAATTGATTCTTTTGAAACTAAGTCATGGGTTCAGACAATGTAAAGAGTACAAATGATTCGAAGTTCTTTTGTTAAAGTTCTTCAGGAATATTCTTATTACATGTTTTAATATTTGACTCTTTTCCTAGATTTAAAAAAAAAAAAAAATACTGAACCTGTCTCAACTTTCTAAAAGAAGAGCTACCCACATCCTTTTTCAATTTTTATTTGCTTCCTTAGGCACCCACAAGAAAATTTGTTTACCAGAAAATGGTTAGAAGCTTTTCTTATTGGGAGAAGGCCGGTTTGTCATTAACCTACACCTAATTGTATGGTTCTGAGGTTCACTAATTTTATACTAGTAATGAGTATATTTTACAATTATGAGAATCTTGGGATAAGCCATGATTGTAGAATCTATGCTCACCAAATTATTTAGCCAAGAAAATCACCTGAAAAACTCATCTACCAAATGAAAGGGGCCAAAGGGGTCATAGTTTAGGACTCGAAAAAGATGGAAATTAGAACCTAATCGTAATCCTTTTCTTGCTCAGTCACAAATTTGGAAGCAAATAGGCATTAGGACACAAAATCTGTTTGAATTTCGTTTTCAATTTGAAGAATTTTTGAGAAGATATCAATGTAGATATCATAGATGTGAGGCAAAAAAAAAAAAAGGGGATTGTTAGTAAATGTGGTTATAAAGTTTATTGAAATAATTTATTGAAAACTACACGTGTAAGCGAATTTTGGAATTAAAAGGAAAAGCACTTTTGCCAACTGAAATCATTTTCCATTTTGTGTTCTCTTTCTGTTGAAAATTGCTCATTTTGGCAAAAATATGGTCTTGGGTCGAATAATATATTTGCTTGAGGATATTATTATTCTCTCAACAATATGATGGAGACCGTCTGAAATTTTTTAGGCTAACGTTGCCATCAACCTTGATTACTCTCTCGTGAGGGAAAATTCTCTTCACCAAACTCTGGCTATACTAATTAGACATAAATTAACGTCTCTGTACTACACTGATTCTTTATAGCCATAGGCCCATAGCTCTGGTCATATAACGATATTTAATATCTTCTTAGGGAAAAATGCATGCACCATATTAATGAATTATCTTAAATAGGTAGGAATGATGAACTTAGAATAATTGGTCTGTCTTTTTATTTATTTATTTTTTTACTTTAACAAAAAAATGTGGAATTCGAGAAGTAGGAAGGAGAAAGGAGAAACTAAAATTCAAGATCACTAAATCTGGACGCATAATATTAACCGCTAAACCAAGGTACAAGAAATTTGCAAGACTAGAAGTTGGCCAAGGGTCTAGCAATAGTCTAGCATTTCTTAGATCATAAATAGCATCTAGCATCTAGGTTCTTTCTTTCTTTCCTAGATAACATTTTAGTAAGTTTTTGTATTGAAAGAATTCTTGAGTTTTATTAGAATTCTTAAGTTTTATTTTTAGGTTGTCTTTTGATATGTTTATCCATTCTACATATTCGTCGCAATGATGGTTTCAATTACTTCACAGATCAGAAGCAAAACAGATAATTGGAGCCTATGTACAAGATCCCTTTCTCATTACTTGTATAAACATAGGACATATGACCAGAGGACTTTGATTTCCCAGGTTGTGAAACTATTATTGATGTATATCAGCCATCCAAAGCGCAGAAAAGTTTAGTGTCCATTTCTTGTACAAATTGTCACTATTTCTGATGTGCACCAAGTTGTTTCACAATCAAGTTATCTGGTCAAAATCCAATAATGTAGTACTACTTATGTCTGTATATATCTTCTTCAACTTTGTTAGTTTGTTGGTCTTTTCAAATGATTGAATGTAGACCCCCTGAATAGGTTATAAATAATGTAAATAATTCAAAATTGAAGGTTCACAAAAAAATAAAGCACTTGAAAAGTAAAGTTCATTATTTCATCTCATCTTCTAGTAACGAGTAATCCCCCTCCCCCCTCTCCCTTTTTTTCTTTTTTGTTATTAAGATTAGATAACAAGTAATGTATAATGGCGGGATCAATATTAATGTACTACATCTAAACAAGATTACAATCAATCGTATAATTCTTTGTTTTTTAATGATCAAATAACAAGTTTTGTTCGATTAGTGGATCAAAATCAATAATCAATAGACTACAACTCAAAAAAATTACAATCAACCGAGCAATGATAAATAAACATCAACAAAATTAAAGTAGATTCAAATTTGTAAGATTAGAATTCAAGAACTCTCATTTCTTGCTCTATAAATTCACAACGTAGTGATTATTTCGATCACGGGTTGTTCATGCATTAACAAAATGGATGATCCTAATCCAAACAAATGAATCAGAGTGGACCCTTTAACCCTGACGGCGGTGGGCTTATAGCCTCACACTGGATAGGGCATTAGGTGATGAACATACCCTATTGGTCCACTTTCCTACTTTTGGTCTATTTAATTTTGGGGTCTAGGTCCACTTTTCCTACTTCAGATGCACCTAGAGTAGAATTGAAAATTGAACTACTTTTCATTATTTCAATTGGGGAGCCCTTGAGATAATGAATTGTTTGTTGGATTTTACTTTTGATGTGTTAATAAAGGAAAACATATAGCTAGAAGCCTATGCAGATGAGATGAATTATTGGAGTGGTTAGCTTTTGTAACAACTAATATACAAAGATAGATATTGATTGGTTAATTTGATAAATTATACCATAAATGACAAAACATTCCCCTTCTTGTACTAAAGAAACAAAATGAAAAATTGAGAACTCAAAAATAGAACACTCACATATTAGCCTCAGATTTGATTGCTTTTGTCCATAGACTAGTTAAACTACAATTTTGTATTTTTTTTTTATGATAAGTAAAAAAATCGATAATCCAAAAACTATAAGAAGTTGCATATGTTTGAATTTTGAGTTAGATGATTCTAAACTATAGCTTAGGTAGCTAATTTGTGTAAATATGTTAATTTGGATAGCTTCTTGTCGCATGGCGTACAAATGAAAATTATTATATTCTAGGGACAAGGTGTTTCAAAAGGAAGGAGGAAAAATACTAGAGAGGCATATATATTTTTGTTCTCAACATATTTAATTTCATGCAAAAACCACTAAAAGAAATTAAATCTATAAATTAGTATATCATGAGATGAACCATTTACACCTAAGATAAGCCTTGATTTGGTTAGATACTTCTTTAACCATATTTTTACCACAAATCCCGCGGCATATAAACAAATTTGAAATCTTTATTTGGAAAACTCCATTTAATTGTTTGTGGATGATAAGTGAATGTACGAATAAGCTTTTTGAAGTCTGGAAAAGTAAAAATACTGGATTAAGCTATAGTTTATTATCAGTTAGATACTGTATCCAACTATGGGATCATTTAGTTACATATTATTTTTCATGTGTTAGTGGATACAACACTTTTGTGTGTAAAATAAAAAATGTCATGAAAGTTGTCAGCCTGTAAAGTATGCTATATTGAATGAAGAGTAGAATCTACAGAATTTATTACGTTTTTTTCTCCCCCCTTTGAGGGTGGAAATTAAGTTAAACTTGATTGAGACTTTTGTGAAGGTGGCTTCTTTCTGTAGATCCATTACCAAATTATGCCTTTATTCTAATTGTTTGTTAGATCCCTCTTCTTAATTTGCTAAAATAATGATGTTTATCACCAACAATTGAGTACTAGCTAATTAAGGAAGCCATCATTGAATACTAAGAAAATTTTACTAATTTTTTAGATAATTAGAATCTGTGTATGTCTAGTATCATTTCCGCCATCAATCTTTCTATATTGTCAGGGTAGCAGGTCTAAATGATGACACATAATTCTATATTATTAAGTGACACTTAGGCTTGAAAATGTACACCAAGAACTAACATCATTCTATTAAAAATGATCGAAAATTCATCACAATTTTGCTTTCGGAACATCTAAAGTTCTAAACCACTTGCCAACTTGATTAAAAATGTAATCCACACACAGCTAATACAATCGCAGGAAGAACGAGTTACAAGTGGGATTCATGGACTCAGCAAATGTAAGGATTCCCATGACTGAAGAAGTGACCCGTGATGATGACCAGGCAGCTGTAAAATTCCAAACAACATCCTGTTCTTCAGCATTTTACCCATGTATTCAACTTGTGATGTTATTTTTGTGGTTCCGCGGCTTATCACCAGCTGGATATTGAGTTCCTCTGGGAGAAAATGTCCTGGATTCCCAGCTTTACCACTTCTGAACCATAAAATTCTAGTATTGCCAAGAAAGAAAGCATCTTTTATTCTTAGTCGAAATCTGCCCAAAAAAAAAGATCATCTAATTGGGAGATGAACAAGGCTTTAGCACGTTTAAGTGTCTCTATTTTAGGTAGAAAGACCACTAAACCTAAAGGAGAAAGAAGCACAAGATTAGACAGACAGAATATTAGTAACTGTTTAGGTAAGGATTGATGCTTCATTTCACTATTTTGCATGATGCGTTCTATAACTGTTCAGTAAACATCAAATTTTTTGCAAGCATGAAAACAGCTAGAAATAGTACAAACTGTTACATACAAACAAAACAACACTTCCCCTAGTTTTAGGGTTTTGAGTTTTGACATCGACTGTGGCCACAATTCACACTCTACCCTCCTTTTCATGAAACTGAACTTATTGAAAGAAGTCAAATTAAGTGCTACACACCGTAAGCTCTTAGCTGGCTCTGGCCTTGTTGAAGTGACTATGGCCATGAAAGCTTGCACATCACGTAAAATTTTGAACTAAATAATAAGAAAAAACCAAAATGTAACACATCCCTAAGGATAAGATAAGTTTGAGAGGGATTGATTGGTGCTTCATTCATGTACATGCACAAATCACGAAATTGTTTTTTTTTTTGACAGATTTTATTAATATTGAACCTACTATAATTGCAAATTCGACATTATCTAAAACCAATCAGCATTCAGCATGCAAGTAATTGCAAGTAATTTACTAGTCGAGAATAGCAATTTGAATTCACCCTTTTGAGCACTTGCATTTCTTGAGTGTAGTATTGAGATTATTAAACTTTTACACCACTAGAAAACTGCCCTTGGTATATACAGTTACTTTGAAATGTCTCCAACGTTCCATTTATTCAAAATTTCTCAGTTGAAAATGGTTCAATCTTGGCAAATAGGAAAAAGGAAAAAAAATTGAAGTTGATAAACAACACATTTAGTTCATTGTATCAATCTCCTTTGACTCATTATACTTGTCAGCAAGTACACAATATGGTTGGCATCCACTGAATGGTCCATTAATCATACCTAAGGGAGGGCCATACCCACATCTCTCATAGGACAGAATCATTGTTGGAAGCTCCCTCTCAAGCTTCTTAACTACACACCAAAACTCCTAAACCCACCAATCCCCAAACAAAACAAACCTTCCAGCTTTCATGGTGCTCAGCTGGCACCAGCCTTTAGCTGGGCCTCCCCATCCTTCAGGGCCCTCCATCTCTCCCTCATTGATCACAAGCATTTTGCTACCCCATTTAATAATAGCTATGTACAGCTCTCCTAAACCCCTATATATACCTCGCAAGTTCTAAGGTTTTAGTCGCAAAAGTAGATAGTATCATATTCGCGACAAAATCCCATTAACAAAATGGCCTTTTCTCATATTGGAGTTCTAGTTTTGTTAAGCTCATGCATGGTTGCTTATGGTGGCAATTTCTACCAAGACTTTGATCTTACATGGGGGGGTAATAAAGCAAAGATTTTCAGCAGAGGGCAGCTTCTTTCCTTGTCTTTGGACAGGATATCTGGCTCTGGTTTCCAGTCCAAGAGAGAGTATCTGTTTGGGAGAATTGATATGCAGCTCAAACTTGTTGCTGGCAACTCTGCTGGCACTGTTACTGCATACTACGTACGTATCGACTTAACTACGATTACATTAGTACTACACTATTCTCTTCAACTACTCTGCTAAACAGTGTTTTTTTTCAAATGCTATTCTTATTTTCCTCAAAAAAAGGAAAAAGGAAAAGCTACCTCATATTACTAAAAAGCCTTTTCTATTACCCTTCCCCAAGCAGAATGGACAAGATGGTAAAATTTTGAATCCTTCTCCAGTTCTATGCTACTATTCATTACAGTTGTAACAAACTTAAGGAGTGGGATTTACAGCTAACTTCTTTCTTTAATCATAGCTCCATTAGATAGTTAAACAGAGTATTATTCTGCTAGAAATCTGTTTACTCGGCAAGTCAGTAACAAAACTGGCATTAAAATGGCCCTAAAGCCACACTAGTAAACAGAGTCATCCATCAAGCTTTCATGATTTTTTTTTTTTTTTTTTTGTCTTTCCTTGCTTAATGTTCATTATGGAATAATTTGCGATTATTCCATGTTTCTTTTGCACTTGTGCATAACAATCATTTGGTTCTTGTGCAGTTATCTTCTCAAGGACCAACACATGATGAAATTGACTTTGAATTCCTGGGAAATGTTACTGGTCAGCCTTACATCCTCCATACTAATGTCTATGCTCAAGGAAAAGGAGGCAGGGAACAACAATTTTATCTCTGGTTTGATCCAACAAAGAATTTCCACACTTACTCAATCATCTGGAGACCTCAACACATTATGTAAGCACAAGGCTTAATTTCTATGCTTCCTAACCGATGATTTAATATGAAATTTTAATTAATGATATTCTGTACTTGCTCCTGCAGATTCTTGGTAGATAACACTCCTATCAGACTGTTCAAGAATGCTGAATCACTTGGCGTACCATACCCGAAAAACCAACCTATGAGGATTTACTCTAGCCTATGGAATGCTGATGATTGGGCTACAAGAGGTGGATTAGTGAAAACTGACTGGACACAGGCACCCTTTACTGCATACTACAGGAATTTCAATGCTCAGACCCCTAGAGATGGTAAGTTCTCCAATGGGGCATGGCAGAACCAGGAACTGGATGCCTATAGCAGAAGAAGATTGAGATGGGTTCAGAAGAATTTCATGATATACAATTATTGCACTGATTATAAGCGGTTCCCTCAAGGATTTCCTCCTGAATGCAGAGTATAAAGATTCCACTAGTTGATCATGTTTTGAAACTGAAACTTTGGAGGTGGTTTTGTACAACTGTTACTGATATGAATTTCATTTGTTTATTCCTGTTTCCTTCATTTTGTTGTACCATGTTGAATAAATAAAATTTTCTAAGCTTCTTTGAGAATTTATTTCTTCTTTAATCACACTAATATAATGAAATTTGAAGCTACTTGTTTGAATTGTTTATCCAACTAGTCCTTCATCCTTCGAACTCCAATATCACGTCCATCCATAACATGACAGATATCAATTCTGGAGAACTGGCCATGCATGACTCAGCACTGCCATTGAGAAAATTCCAGATTGTGCTTTAACTATCTATCAGACTTGAATTGGGGTGAAATTGGAATTGTGACTTAATTTGAACAGGATACAATTCCAATTCGAGTGTTGCTGGAGATCCACACACAATTCTCATGACATTTGATATCTAAGAATTTTCCTTGCACCGACAGCCCATAGACAATTTTCTTGCATGCTTGGACCATTTGGATGGACAGAAAGTACTATTTTGCTCTTCCTGTCGGTAGATAACCTTGTTCTTTTTGTTTATACAGAAATGTTCGTCTATGCATAAAAATAAAAGATGCGGGCATGAAGACAACAAATATAGACTCTAAAATAACAATGTACAAAATAACAGTAACTTTTTTGCCATTCATTGAAACTTGTGTAATACAATGAATCTCATCCATTCAGTTCCATATCAACCCCATCTGGATAACTAATTGTATGGCGCAATTGCTCTAGCAAATCAAATACTCCAGTCCCCACTAAATAGTGTGAGCTGGATTAGCCAGGAGCACGGTTTGCAGGGTGTTGTGCGCCTGGATGGACCAATCAATTTATGCCTTACCCCTCCTTACACACACATTATCCAAGAACCAAAAAAAATACTGGGGTTTGTGCATTTGTACAGGAGGATTTGTATTAGAAGTAGTAGTCTGTCCATTCCATTTGTGCAAACAGTGATGCGTCTTCAATTATGCTTCAGTGTGGTCTGTTTCGGTTACATGCATTGCCTGCTGTATCCTAGGTCATCTGACAGTGACTTGAAGCCCTCAGTGATCCTGATTGAATCTCAATAATATGCCATCCAAAAGTACAAACTGTTAGCGTCTTCTGAAGAATAGGTATGACAAACAACAAAAACCTGGAATGTGCGTAAGAAAGTACACGATATTAAGGGATTTCTGCTAAAAAATTCTGAAGCAGGAGAGAAAATTCTCGATTAGATCCATCCTGGTTCCGTTTTCTTGCCTAACTTCTAATTAGTCATTCATATTCACTTTCTTGTGTGTAGTCACATGGTAAAAACCTGTAAAAGTAAAGAGTGGCTCTAGTGACAAGTTTTCAGTGTTCAGCTAGTACCAGGATCGAAAATTTATAGGCTTATGTGTATATATGAATCCTACTGTGCAAATTAACTTTTTCACCCTTCATAGGAGGCTAAGAAGTGTTCACTAATGCTATACAACTCAGACTTTTCCATAAGAGAAAACATGAAACTAGAAAGAAAAGCAAGATACTACAGGGACATCGCAGCTACCATCCTGAGTTAAATGCATGTTTATATAGACTGAAATAGAATGCTGATCAACTGGAAAATTAGAACTGAATTCAGTGTCGGAAAGTTTTTGTAACATCTTACTGTCTGTAATTCAACTGTCATAATCTCCAGACATAAGTGGCATAGTTTACTAAGACAGAGAGGTATAAATAAACTCTAACAACTCCACCAACAAATGAGGAGAATTGTCAAATTTGCAGTAACATTGGCCACCTCAACAGATTATAAGACTCTGCCTGAAGCCAAAGTTGCAGCTAAAAGTAATACATTGCCACAAGATGCATCAAATTGGGATGCAGCCACAAGGCAGCTCGCGAGATACAAGTGTACAGAACTTAGCTTGTGGAAGGACTTTGTGCTTGATAGGGAAATAATTGTGCACTTTATTTGTTGGTATTTGATCTTAATTTTGAACTTTTATTGTGCAAAGAATTGGGTTACTATTGATAAATTGTTTCTGTAGCATTTGCAGGCCTTTGGTGTGAAAATTGGTGTTTATTGGCAAAATTCCAGAAGACTTGTACTTCCAGGATGTGCCTGTGTCAGAGAAAGGGAAGCAGGGCTGGGTTGGCAATGTGAGGTGCTGAATTCCTGGGTCTTGTGCTGATATTTTTGGAGAATATATTGGACGTCAATTCTGGGTTGGAAACGTCTCTTTAAGGGACATGGGCAGCAGATTAGGAAACAAATTCCTCACAATTTGGAGGCCAGTGCAATGACCAACGTACCTTCCATAAACAAGTGGGAAAGTCTTTGGGCAGTGATGAGATGGAGAGGAATTAGAAACAGGTTCCTTGGTGCGGAGGACTCCAGAGGCATCTTGGTTTCGGACTTCTTGTTTCCTTGGGCTCAACGAATTGGCAACTAATATATAGGAGTACTTTCTGTCGGTGGAAGGAATAACCTTTAGCTAGTATTGTTTTGATTAGTAGTTTGTTGCTTGTGCTTTTCCGCCGCCACTTAGCATTAGTTTTCAACATAATAGTATAAAGAGCGAATGGGGTGTTTGCTGGTTTCGTCTTCTTCGTCTCCGCACGTGCGCCCAGAGTGTGCCAAGAAGAAGTCGGACGTCGTCGTTTCAGCATGAATAGTATAGAGAGTGAGTGGGATTTTTGCTGGGTTTCGTCTTGGTCGTCTTGCCACGTGCGCCGCGAGTGTTCCAGGATGAAGTGGGTCATCGTCGTTTCAGCATAGGATGCCACGGCTAAATTTTTAGAAGCATAGGATGCCAAAAAAATATTTAAAAATAACGGATAAGTGTTCACCGCTTCGTCCTTTGCCATTGTTTCTTTTTCTATTACTCTCTGTCATTGTTTGTTTTTTTGTTTTTGTGCTGGATGCAGATTATTGGATTGAGTCGGCATTTTGTCTTACTTTTCATCACTTTGGGGAAGTTAATGAGGCCTGCCTTTGATTTCTCATCGGCGTGGAGTAGAGGCAGATTTGAGCTGCCTTGGAATTTCATTTGGCTACCTCCTTAGTCAGCGGTGCTTCATACATCTTGATTCGGCTTTTAACCATCCTCCGCTGCTCTTTGTGACTGCTCCTTTTGTTGCCTCCTCAAAGGTACTACCCAGTTCTTCCTTTTTTTTTCTTTTTTTTTTTTTTTTCTGTTGTCTTAATGTAAAATCTGTTTTTTTTTTGTTGTCTGAATGTGAAACAGATCTTTCGTCTTGTTCCCTTGCTCTTTCTGTAAGTTGAGGGAAACTTGCTGGATTAACTTTTTCCCCTTTATTAAGAGTGTGAGGGTGCAGTTTTTGTTGTTAAGTGTTTTTTTTTTTTAGCCTCTTTGATGCTGTTTGTTGCTCTTAAAATTTTTGTATACCTCTGGGTTTTTTTACCTCCATTCGTTTTGCAGCTTTTTCCCTTCTTCTTACTATTTGTTTGTTGTTTCTTTTCCTCTTTCTACTCGTCGATTAGTCTGGTTAATGCTTCATTGTTTTTCCCCCTTTTTATGTTTCTTGTTGTCCTGACTGGCTTGATATTTTTTTTTCTTCTCTAGCTTGAACGTTAAAGAGATTTTTCTTCTTGTTCGTGTTGCTCTTCTGCTTTGTTCAGGGAAGCTTGCTACATTCAAAATATTTTTTCTAGCCTCTCCTTTTTTTTTTTAGGCTGTAGCTGCAGTGTAAAAGAGGTTTGCTCAGGGAAATTAGGGGTGAAGTCCTTGTTGTTGGGTAAATTTTTTTTTTTTTGTTTTCTCCTTGTATGCTGTTTGTTGTTCTTAAAATTTTTTTATTCTTCTCATTTTTTTACCACCCTCTGTTTTGCAATTTTTTCCCTTTTTACTGTTTGGTTGTGGGTTTTCCCCCCCCTCTGTTTGCTCGTGGATTGATCTAGAAAATGGTTTAATGTTTTCCCTCCTTTTTATGGTGGTTGTTGCCTTGATTTTTTTTCTGCTCATAGTTTTTTTTTTCGCTTTCCTTCCCTTGGAGAATAAATTTTTTTTATGATTTCTTTGACATTTTAGTGTCTTGATTTGTGGTTTTTTTTTTTGGGTTGTAATTGAATGTAAAGAGTTTTTCCTTGTTTTTCACTTTGCTACATTAAGTTTTTTTCTTAGTTTGTCTTGATTTAGAAAAATAGATATTTGTTGTTTCAATTCCTTTCCCGATCTTAATTTGTCTTCAGATTTAGAAAAAATAGAAGCAAGATAATTTTTTTGCCTCTTTCCCTAATCTGAGTCTACTTTACAGCATGAGTGCTTACAGTTGAATGTCTTAATTTGTTTGTGCTTACATAGCATGAGTTGATAGAACCTTCGATGGCCTAGAAGGTCATGAGAAAAAAAAAACAGGATGTTAGATTTGCTTCTTGTCTGCATGGATGCAATATCCAGGTGTCTGGTGCATGGGTGCTAAGGTTGTATCGATCAAAAAATTCTTCCAAAATGTATCGTCGCTTCTCCTCTTCATTTCTCCTCGCTCTAGCATTCCTCTTTCCTTCTTGTAAGAGAAAACTAAACAAACCTTCATCGACACCACCACTTCCTCTTGGTCTCTCTTGAATGGTTTGTTTTTGAAACCAGACCTTTGTTTTGTAATTGGTCTTGTTATTTTTTTCCTGTCTCGTTTGCTGTTGGTTTTCCACGGTTATTGTCTTTAAACAAGGCTTTTTTGGTACTGCTGCACTTGGTTGGGTCTCCTGAATGGGTTTCAGACCTGAATCAGGTGACATTTTACTGGCTTTATTCCTTTTCTCCCCTATTCTTCTTCCTCCCTTGATGTTTCCCCCTTATCGGCTAGAGTTTCTCATCTATTTCTTGTGTTTTTTTCCCACTTCTCTGCTTTGCTTTCCATTTCTATGGCTTCTTTTGCTAGTTTAGCTGATACTGATTTTTTGTGCAGCTTATGCTGTTTATTTTCCCCTTGATAGTTCAGGTTATGTTTCTCTCCTTGATCTTTCCCATTTTCTGCTTGATATCTCATATATTTTAAGGTTATTTTTGTTAGGTCTGGTCCTAGAAAATTGACAAAAGGGTTCTTGGCAACCCAACAAAGACAAATAACAAAGCAAAAGTAAATAAAAACAGAGACACAGGATTTACGTGGTTCGGTCAAATTGACCTACGTCCACGGGCGGAGGAGAAGCAAATTTACTATGAAGAAGAGAGTACAAAAGTCTTAGAAAAGTGTTCCTAAGCCCAAAACCACCCACTACTAAAACACAAGAAAACTCCAAAATATTCTACTACAAAAGTGGGCTTAATAATTATAAGGCCCAAATAGCCCACTAAGCTCTCTTGGTTTGATGTGTCAATCTCACCAAAAAGCCCTTTTTATTTATAGGCAATAGAGGAAAAGATTTCCCAATACAATAACCGATGTGGGACAAAGTCACACATAACAATTCTCCACCTTGGCGTGTCCCCAACATTGACAACTAGTAAACTTGCTCCACCTTCTCCACAGAAGCCCCAATGGGCTTATTCACAAGCAATGAATACCAATCAAGTCCAAGCATTGTTTAAACTTGTAAACTGGAAGAGCTGAATAAAGACTTTTCCTTCAGCAATAATATCTCGAATGAAGTGATACTTCACGTCAATATGTTTCGTCCTCTCATGATATATCTGGTCTTTAGTCAAGTGTATGGCACTTTGACTATCACAATAAATAGTAATAACACTTCGATGTAGATTAAACTCGCCAAACAAACCCTTTAACCACAAAGCTTCTTTGATTGCCTGATTCTGACCATATATTCTGCCTCCGTAGTAGATAAAGCTACAACAGATTGTAAAGTAGCTTTCCAACTGACTGCACAACTACCAATGCAGAATACGTAGCCTGAAAGTGATCTTCTCCTGTCAAGATCCCCGACATAATCTGAGTCCACAAAACCAATCAAAGTGTTATTATTTCTTCCAAACTCCAAACAAGCTTTTGAAGTCCCACGCAAGTATCTAAGAATCCACTTCACAGCCTGCCAATGTGCTTTACCAGGACAAGACATATATCTACTAACACCGCTGACCGCTTGTGAAATATTTGGACGATTACAAACCGTTGCATACATAACATCGCTGACCTTTGAGTAAGGAACCCGCCATATATTCTTCCTCTTCATCCGATTGTGGTGATTGAGCAGATAATCGAAAATGAGTAGCAAGAGAGTAATCGACCGGTTTAGCATCTTTCATGCCAAAACGCTCCAAAACTTTTTCTAGGTAATTTTCTTGGGTCAAGAATAACTTTCCTACTCCTCGATCTCGCTTGATATCCATGCCAAGAATTTTCTTAGCTGGTCCCAAATCTTTCATGCAAAATTCACTGTTCAACTGTAGTTTCAAAGTGTGAATTTCGACAAATTCTTGGCAGAATGAGCATGTCATCAACATAAAGCAACAAATAAATGAATGAGCCATCATGTAACTTCCTAAGCAAACACAACTATCATACATGCTCCTTGAATAACCATGACCCAACATAAATGAATCAAATCTCTTATACCACTTGTCTTGGAGATTGCTTCAATCCATATAAGGATTTTTCAACAAGCAAACATGGTCTTCCTTTCCTTCAATTTCAAATCCCCGAGGTCGCTTTCATATAAATTTGCTCTTCAAGTTCACCATGTAGAAAAGTGTCTTAACATCAAGTTGTTCCAATTCCAAATCATACATGGCAACTAAAGCAAGCAAAACACCTAATAGAGCTATGCTTAACAACAAAAAAAACATCATTGAAATCAATACCTTGTACTTGATTTGTAACCCTTTGCAACCAACCGTGCTTTGTATCTTGCATTTTCAACCCCTGGAATACCTTCCTTCTTCTTAAAGACCCATTTGCATCCAACAGTTCTCTTATCTGAAGGCGGTGTAAACCCAAGTTCCATTTTGATGGAGAGACTCAATTTCTTCATTCATTGCAATTAACCACTTAGTAGAATCATCACAAGAAACTGCCTCTGAATATGTAGAAGGCTCACCAACTGAATCGCTTCTTCGCAATGATAAGGCATATGCAACCATATCGACATATTTTTGTGGTGGTCGAATATCTCTCCTTGGTCGATTTTTGGCTATGGAATATTGCTCCTCTTCTAAATTACCCTCATTAGTACCTTCAGGTACATCTACTGGCATTTGTTGGATAGGGCCGTTGAGAAGGTTCAACCGCCAATTTCAAGCTCCACCGCTTCGTACTATTATCTGCACTACTAGAAAAACCCTTCTTGGAAGATAACATAGAGAATTCATCAAAAGTTACATCTCTACTGATCACAAATTTTGGGATTTAGGATCGGCTCCACAATGTACCTTTCACCCCGTATATACCCCAAGAAAACACACTTCTTAGCCCAAGACTCTAATTTTCCTTCATTCACATGCATGTATGCTGGACACCCAAAACTTTTAAATCGAGTAATCGCCAGAGTGCGACCAAACTTCTCGAGTTTTGAAATCAAGAGATGCGGTTGACAATATAACAAGCCATATTAAGTGCCTCTGCCCAAAAGTCTTTTGTCAACCCAAAGATTAGAGATCATACATCTTGCTCTCTAAAAGCTGCTCGTTCATACTCAGCCTACACCATTTTGTTGAGGCCATCCTAACAAAGCGATGTCGAACAATTCCTTCATTCTTACAAAATTCATCAAATTCACTTTCACAAAATTCCATGCCATTATTCGTTCTAAACCGCTTTATTTGTTTACCTGTCTGTTTCTCAATCAAAACTTTCCATTGCTTGAAAGTTAGGTAAACATCATTTTATGTTTCAAAATAAATCCAAACTTTCCTTGAAAAATCATCAATGAAAGTCAACATATACCTGGCACCACCCTTAGAAGGAACACGAGACGGACCCCATAAATCAGAATGAATATAATCAAGAGTACCTTTTGTCTTGTGAATTGCTGGTGAACTGAAACTGACCCTTTTTTGCTTCCCAAAGATACAATGTTCACAGAATTCCAATGACCCGGTACGTTGTCCACAAAGAAGTCCTCTTTTACTTAGTATGCCTAAGCCTTTTTCACTCATGTGCCCCAAACGCATATGCCACAATTTGGTGATGTTAGAATCAGATAATGATGATGATGATGAAACTGCAACTGAACCTGTGACAGTAGAACCCTGCAAAATATACAAGTTTCCAGACCTGCAGGCTTTCATAACAGTAAGAGCACCCTTAGAAACCTTCATTACACCATTTTCAGCAGTGTATTTGCACCCAAGAGCCTCCAAGGTGCCCAAAGAGATGAGATTCTTTTTCAAATCAGGAATATGTCTAACATGAGTAAGCGTCCTCACAATACCGTCATGCATTTTAATTCGGATAGCACCCTTACCAATGACATCACAAATGGCATTATTGCCCATCAAAACAATTCCACCATTACAAGCTTCATAAGTGGAAAACAAATCCCTATTGGGACACATATGATAAGAACACCCCGAATCTAAAATCCATTCATTTTTAAACTTTGTCCTGTCATCAGTCACACAGAAAATATTACCATCATTCTCATCAGCTGCAACACTGGCTTCAGCGGTTTCAATCCTTTTCTCAACAGGTTTCCCTTTTTGCTTTAATTTATTTTTCAATCTAAAGCAATTAGCCTTAATGTGCCCCATTTTGTGACAATAATTGCACTCCAAATTCCTATGTCTGAATTTAGATCTAGTTTTAGATCTACTACTGCTAGGTTCTCTTCTATCAGATCTGCTCTAACTACGCCTTCGAATTAATTTCCCCAGTAATATCCCTGTCTATCTGCTCCTTAGATTTTAATGCAGATTTAATTTTCGATACGTAAATAGTTTCTTTTCCATAAATCATAGTATCACGAAAATATTTAAGGATTGGGAAGTGAACACAAAAGTAATGTGGCGATCCTCATCATCAATTTTCAATCTATATTCTCCAAATCCATAATAATGGAATCAAATTTATCAAGATGTGAGAGTATAGATGTACCTTCAGACATCCGAAGCATATATAGACTTTGCTTCAGATAAAGCCGATTCTCAACCGCCTTCTTCATATACGTGAGTTTTAAGTTTATCCCACATGGCCTTAAGTCTCGAGCTACCTCCCCATGAAAACTTCGAAAGATTTAAAATAATGCTTTGGATCTCGCCTTCTTATCCATCTCGCAAAATTTGTATCACATTCTCCGCTTTTTCTCAATTCCCCTGATCGCTAAATCAACTCCGCCTTGAACTAAAATTGCCTCCATCTTTAGTCGCCACATCCCAAGTTGACATTCCCGTTGAATTTCTCGACAACCTTTGTTATCGCCATTGTTGCCACGTAACCTAGAACCTCAGAAGAAGCTCGATACCAGGTTGTTAGGTCCGGTCCTTAAAATTGACAAAAGGGTTCTTGGCAACCCAACAAAGACAAATAACAAAGCAAAAGTAAATAAAAACAGAGACACAGATTTACGTGGTTCGGTCAAATTGACCCACGCCCATGGAGGAGAAGCAAATTTACTATGAAGAAGAGAGTACAAAAGTCTTGGAAAGTGTTCCTAAGCCCAAAACCACCCAATACTAAAACACAAGAAAACTCCAAAATATTCTACTACAAAAGTGGGCTTAATAATTATAAGGCCCAAATAGCCCACTAAGCTCTCTTGGTTTGTTGTGTCAATCTCACCAAAAAGCCCTTTTTATTTATAGGCAATAGAGGAAAAGATTTCCCAATACATGTTGGTCCCGAAATGCAACCCAAAGATTCAACTCAAATTGTTCAAGCAAACAAGTACTCAAACAACCACAATAATGATAAATATAAATAATCTTGAACCACAAAGAATAAAGTAACAAAAAAGTAAAAAGAATTCAAACCAATCAAACTCCCAAGCTTCTTCCAAACTTGGAGTTGAATTCACCAAATAGCTTCTTCAATTGATGATGACACTAATCAACTTGTACAAGTGAAGGATCACTCCTTCCTCACCCCAAACACCTTTTGGTTGAGCAAAGGAGTTTTACTACTCTCCAAATAAACCCTCAACTAGTTACAATTGAAAGCTCACCAACCAACTAAGAACTATTTTACAAGTGAGGTAACCTTCACCAAGGTTTTACCACTCCAAGTGATAGGCTCACCTTCACCAAGGTTTTATGCCTCCTATAGAGTAACCTTCACTTGAGCAACCTCACAAACCCAACTTTCCCCACACCTATACAACAAACAAAGAAGATTTCTACCCAAATATTCACTTGTAAGCTTGTATTTCATGTAGGCAAAAGTCTTATAATCTTCTTGAACTTGTGGGTATTTATAGAGTGTGAGAAATGGCTTCAAGAACCTCTCCAACGGTCAAAAATATGGTTGTTGAAAAATAGCCGTTGGACTATCGGACGTCGATACAATGTTATCGTCCGATAGGAGTGTCATTGTGTTCTTCTCAACGTCTGTCGGACGTCCGATGGGTTTTGTGCGTCCGACACAAGCGTCCGATAGGTTGCTTCGTTCTTTATCGGACGGCCGATGCATAATTCGTCCGATAGCTTTGCGTCCGACGACCTGAGAGCTTTGATTTCATCTTTAATTCTATCTGACGTCCATGATAATGATGTCGTCCGATAGAAGTGAGCATCTTCTCAATTCATCTTGAATTGATTTCTTTTCTTTTCCAATGAATCAAGGACCTGTTCTAACAAAATTCTCACATAAAAACATTAGTCCAAATCATCATTTTATCTTGTTATCATCAAAACCTAGGAACAAGGCCAACAATACAATAACCAATGTGGGACAAAGCCACACATAACAATTTTTTTCCTATCTAACCCTGCTTTGCTTTGACTTTTTCACTGTTTCTATTGGTAGTTTTTCCCCCTTTACTGCCTGATAACACATTTGTCTTGGAGTTTCTCTTCTGTCTTTTTTTTTTGTTGCATTAGCTGCATTTTACAAGATCTACTTGGCTTTTCCCTTTCCATGGCTTTTCTTGGTAGTTTAGCTGATGATGATTTTTCAGAGCTCGTGCATGTTTGCAACCGTGTGTGGCAGCAACTCAGAGTTTGCTCTTCATTTGCCATCATGGTCATTGTACTTTGTACAATTAGTTAGTTTCTTGTTTCTTTGGCCGTTATAGAATTGTAGTTAGCAAGATAAAGAAATGGCACCGCCAAACATTGTGAATTTTTTCACCGGTAGGCTTTTCTTCCCATATTATTTTAGTTTGCAATACTAGGAAGACTTAAGTTGATTTCTAGAAGGTTGCTGCTTCTCTCTTTTTTTTTTTTTAATTTTCCTTACTTTTAAATTAGATATTAATCTTGTTATTTGGAAAACCAGACCAGTTGTTAGTACTAATTATTCCTTATTGGCAATTATGTCTGATCTTGCCTATTCAAGTTTTTGTAAATGTACGCTCCCAAGAAGAAGGAGCAAGTAGTCTTGCACAAGATTTGAATGCATAGATTGATGAGACATTGGAAGAAATAAGCCCACAATATGTTCTTGAACTCGGCTTTACGCTTCATCGAGGACTTTTGCACAAAGGTGAGGGTCTACAATGGGAAAATGGGTACTTGGAGGTGGAGGTGCTGCCATATCTGGAGGATGTACATGACGATTTTATGAATGAGGTGTTCCTGGCAGATGATAGCAGCAGAGTGTGATCAACTGCATTTTCTTGTTTACCGGAAAATGAAGCTCTTCCTTTCCATTCTCTCTCATTTCCCTACCTTTCCCTTTCCTTCACCTACTCCTTCTTGCCCTCAAAAAATTTATGATTCCTTCCTATCTATCTCATTCTCGAAGCGTAGTGAAGAATCTAAGATAGAACCGAAATGAAGCATCTACCGCTATTCTCTATTACTTTAGGTGCTATCTCGATTCTTCTTCTACTCTGATTTTTTTCCCTTCTCTCTATTAAAATTGTGGTTGCATTGGCTTTATCATGTTTTTCTAGGCAGCTCTGATAGATCTCAGTAGTACTTTCGATTTCTGGACTCTTACTTTCTCTAAGATGGAGTTATAGCACTTAAGCATCTCTACCCTTTAAGGTACAACCTTCATTGTTCGCTTTTCAGATCTATTTTTGTTTATTTTTCTTCCTTGTTTGAGCTATTGTATGCTTGTTGTTGCTTTGTTCTTTTGCTTGGTAATTTGTTTTGATTTTTCTCCTAAAATTATTTGTTGGATTTTTACCCAGTAAAATCCATTCTTTTATGGCATTTTCCCCCCTCCAAGAAAAATTTTTTTGTTTTCCTTTGTTTTAAGCTTTTCTGTTTGGCTTGTTTCATGTGCTATTTGATTTTTTTTTTAGTTCTAGGATTCCACTAAAAAAAAAAGGAAATAAATAAAAGAAAAACCTGTGGTTTGGATTTCTTGCTGGAATATATATTTTGTCTTACTAATATAGATCATTCTTTTTGCCTTTCTAAACCAGTATTTGTCTCTGCAGTTGTCTCTCTTCATCTACTACTTGCTATGAGTTCGTGGCCTTTTCCCTTATCTATTAAAACTTGTTTGATGATAATCTTTGTCGTATTTTGTTGTGTAGGCAATTTTTCCATTGCTTTTAGGAAACTGGTTTTGTGGCTTCTTTGGTGGTTGTTCTCCATTGAAAAGCCTTTTTTTTCCTTTGGGACCGTACTGTTGCATCTGTTTGTTGTGTCATGTTTGATCACTTTTTCGAGTTGCTATCGGGCTTGTCATATTTTTTCATCAATACTATTGGAAAATGTTTTCCGTTCTATTATGGCTTTTACTAATCAGTTTGTGGATGCACTACTAATGCTATTGAACTATATAATGGTATTAATGCTATAAGTTTGTTTTCACTGCAGTCAAGTAAAAAATATTGTAGTGGTTCTTTTCCTTTGACAATTTTTTGATTTGATCCATTTTTAAGGGTTGCAGTTTTTATTACTTTGCTTTTACCTACATCTTTTGCTTGTTTAATGGTTGGTGATTCTTTTTCAACGGAGTTGGAATCTTGGAAAATTGCCCTTTTTATCATTCTTTTATGTGTTAATTGATCCTTGCTTTACTAATACTTTTGAGCTATGCAATGGTATTAATGCTAATTTAAAATTATCTTGGAGGGGGAAAATGCCATTGTTTCCCTTCCATTTCTTATCCCTTCTTCCCTTTCTTTTCTTTCTTTAGTCCAATTATTACATTCCAATTGACTTTTTTCCTTAGAGTGGTCTAGGTTTGAAGTTGCCGGACTCATGAGACAGATAAATGATCTTGATCGTAAGTTCTACTATTTCAGTATTTTCCTAAATTCCTATGGTTTTCTTTTTTGGGTCCAGTTTGTGGTCCGATTACTGTGTTTTGTGCCACTTTCCACATACTCTTTCCTTAGCCACCTCTTGAGAAAGTTACTTGCTTTTACCTTTTCTTCTTTTCTTTATGAAATCATGTATGCAATGTAATTAGAGATTGGTTTCAGAAAATAGCCCCAGATTTGGATTTCAAGGCTTTTGAATTCTAAAATCATCAAGGCTCAATCACTATAGCGTGTCTTCCAGCAGTTTAGATATGCTAATTGAGCATTGAGAGATCGAAATGTCCTTCAAGAAAGGTGTATTGAGCTTTTCATTAAAGAGAGAGATTGTTGTGCTTTATAATTGGGATTTTGTGATGCTGGAATAATAGTGGCATATGCAAACCATCTCTACAAATTCTCTTTGTATCTAATTGGGGTGTGCTTCCTTTTTTTTGTGGAATATGTTAAATTTGTAGGTTCTTTGTAAACCTTTCGTTGGTCTTGTTGACTATATACATGTCCCTTGCTTCTTCTAATGAAAATTTCAGTTTTAGGATTTTGCACTAGAGAGGTAATTATCTTATCTTTCATTAGAAAGTGATAAAACATTCCTTTCAATTCTATGTCAATTTGTCTTGGCTTATATGATGAATTTTCTTGTGTAGGCAAGAGAATCAATGACCAAAATATCTTATAGCGTCCCGCTTCATAGCAAAGGTAACTCAATAGAAATGGAATCTGCTGTTATTTCTATGCTTCAAAAGCAGGAGGAACTAAATATTGCTCCCACTTTCTACCATGTGAGTAATATCTCAAACTTCATAAGCGATGAATCTGCCTTTTGATAGTGTATAGAAATGTTGATTATTGGGTTATTGTTCAGGTTCTATTTCTATTTGGATTGTATATGTTAACTAATGTACTTAGTGCTCTAGGTTCATTTTGTACTTAGTATAAACTTGCCAAGAGAAATTCTAGACCAATGATACATTGTGTATTCGGTTTAGAACCCTCGCATGATGCATTAGTTGACTAGATTGCAAGTCCCAATTGGCTGTTGTGATTTTACAATGCACTACCTGTATAATTTTCTGGAACTGCTATTGTTATTTACTACTGAACTTCGTGCTTTCTGTCTAAAAGTTAGGAGCACCAATTGATGTGCTTCTTTTGGTTCCTATGCTGGTTTTCTAATAATAGACCGGTGAAAGTTTCAGTTCATTAAGACCCATGGAATAATTGATCTCAGCACAATTCGGTGGAAAAGGGAGAATAATGTTAAAAATGGGTGAGCTTGGGGTTGAACCTTCAAAATTAGTTGTAGCATATAGGATTACTATAGAATTTGAGGAACCAATAACTTATGTCAAGTGTTTTGCAAGATGGTCAATGATTGATTTGCTATCCTATATTCTACTTGAATTTTGCTGGTTATTGTTGATCATTTTCTCTAAAATTTTGGTTCTTTTGGTGTCTAGAGCTACACAAGAACATCAGACTCTACCACCTTCACATGTCAAAGCATCTTCTCTTTCAACTGGGCTATTATTTGATACCAACCTAGACACTTCAGTAGTGGAAACTTGTAAAGCAGCTCTAGACTGAATTTTTATTTAAGGCCTTGAGCATGGCTAGGATGATGTAACTTTGCGCCTTGCATTGTATCAGAGAAAAACTGTTGAAATTTATCAACTGTAATAGTTGCAAAAATTTTTGTATTCTTTTTTAGCTGTAGTATTGGAACTGGTGGATGAAACTTTTTATGTCGGAGGAAGAATTAAGAAATTTTGTAGTGGACAGGAGTATTTAGTTTAGCCAATATTTAGCATCTTTTCTTGTAATAGTAATCATTCTTTCATTGATATTTATAATGCTCGTCACTTGAGGATCATGCTTCATTGAGTGGAAGTAGGAAATGATAAAGATTCTTGATGTAGGGATTAATGAATATTCTTTAATCTTATAGGTATTAATATCGCTTAATGACTAAATTTGGATTAGTTGGTTTTTAATTTTCAGCTTACAGTCATGTCATCGTGTCATTTAATGTTAACCATTATTTTGATGATATCAACTGGTGTTTAATTAGTTAAGCAATTCTATAACAAGATTAATTAGTTAAGCAATTCTATAACAAGATTAGATGTGCTCAATTGGGCATGTAAAAAATTCTTTTTCACCGTGCAAAGCACGGTTTATGCCTCCTAGTTATACAATACGTTCTCAAGCTTTTTCGTTGAGTGTGCTTTTTCAATTTTTCCGTCTTTTGCCGTGAAATTCCCTAGACTAGTATTTAGCTTATTTTCTAGTGATTGTTCGTAGTATAAATTGAAGACTTTTCCCTTGCTAATTCAAGTGCTTTTTCTTCCATACGAATTCCATGAAATTCATGTGTTGCATGGCAATGACGAGACGTGGCTAAATTCCTGTCCTAGTTGAGGAATAATCAAGACTCGGGGTACAACAACTGTGAGATCGTTTTAATTGTCTATTTAATTTATACGTTCATGGGTATTTAATTATTCTCTGTTTTTCCCTGAGTTATTATTGTTTAGATTTATTGGATAATTAGGCCTGTTGTTCATTTGTCTAAATAATTGATAGCCAATTAGGGTGTTGGCGCGTCGCCTTTAAGCATCTTAATTAGTGGCAAACGAGACAATTTCATAGCCTTGCAAGCGGTCTAATTTGGATCGTGGGAATAATTAATCTAGCCTAAATAAACCCGCATGTGTGTTTGTCATCTAGAATTGGGTCTTTTTAATTTCTAATGCTGTGACTATATTAAATCCTATGAGCGTCTCTAGGGTTGTCTAGTTCACAAGAGAGTAGTTTATGAGCGTCTCTGGACTACTATAAAATTAAGGAAAGAATGGTGGTCGGACGCGTCACTTGACCGCTATAACCAATGTATTCATGAACATATGAATATTTCCATGAATCTATGATCAGTTGTGTACACCGATGCCGAGATTAAATCCTTGACTAGGTTGTTTTAATTAATTGTTTCTTGTGTTATTTGATTCTTGCATGTTTGTTTGATTAGAATTTCAGCTTTTATTCCTTTTTTTATTATTTGCTATCTCCTCCAAAAACCCCCCCTATTTCTTTGTAGGAAATAAATCACCCAATCCCTAAGGATACGACCCTACTCACCATTATACTTGAATTTATATTCTTAGAATAGGTATTTTATTTTTGGCGATTTGACACCCACCAGTGTTTTCTTTTATATCTAGTGCTTAGGATTTTATTGGAAACTCCTACCTTGGAACAACAGATTTTTCTTCAACTTCCTCTGGAAAAGGTCAATGCTAGTGGCTGGCTGCAAGATGCTGGTAGGTTGTAACATGTAAATAAGTAAGTTGCAAACCATGAAACAAGATGAAAAGGAAAAAAAAAAATTAGAGAAGCATTTTGAAATATTTAGATTGGCACTTAATGATTAGTACACTTTCAAATCACAAGTCATTTGGATAAGGCGCCATTTCTCCTGTTGTTCTGTTTTTCAGTTCTTTTTCTAATGAGCATGTACATTCTCCTAAAGGACAAGCAATAATCTTGCTAAAATAAATACACAAGCAATTACAAAAGGACTATACTATAGTAACGCGAGTTATGGTAACGCTAGAGAGATAACCTGTAATAATAAGTTTTTACTGTTTTTAGTGACAAATTTGATTTTTAGTGACTTTTCTAATATTGCAATGGTAAGTTTACAAAGAAATTTAGTAAGTATATCTCTTAAAACAGTAAGTTATAGTCATCAATGAAAATTTACGTTTTCAATAAACAAACTTACTTACTTTTTAATAAAATTTACCTTTTTTTGAATTCAACTTACTAGTAAGTTTACTAAAAAATTTAATAAGTATATCTCTTAAACAGTAAGCTATAGTCATCAATGAAAATTGACTTTTTCAACAAATAAATTTACTTACTTTTTAATAAAATTTACCTTTTTTTGAATTCAACTTACTAGTAAGTTTACTGAGAAATTTAATAAGTATATCTCTTAAAACGAAGTTATAGTCATCAATGAAAATTTACTTTTTCAACAAATAAATTTACTTACTTTTTAGTAAAATTTACCTTTTTTAATTCAACTTACCAGTAAGTTTATTAAGAAATTTAGTAAGTATATCTCATAAAGCAATAAACTGCAACCATTAATGAAAATTTACGTTTTCAATAAACAAATTTACTTATTCTTTAATAAAATTTACCTTTTTTTGAATTCAACTTACTAATAAGTTTACTAAGAAATGTAGTAAGTATATCTCATAAAGCAAGTAGTTACAACCATTAATGAAAATTTATGTTTTCAACAAACAAATTTACTTATTTTTAATAAAATTTACCATTTCTTGAATTCAACTTACTAGTTAATATACTATGTAAAAAGGTAAATTTTGTCTATTTCTTAAATTCTTGATCATTTGGGACTCTTATTGTAAGTACCGATCCCAACGTCAATAAATCCATCTCGAATGGCAAATTACTAATTATTAAGTTCGACTAAAATACAATTGCCCTCAACCTATTTGTATGATTGATTGACCACTCTAAAGTGGAATTGATTCATGATTTCCCTAATGGGTTGCGATTGAGAGAATTCCCTCAAAGATATTAAAAAAAAATTGTAATATTATCAATTGCTTTTACTTGGAGATGGAGATTGGGGTATGCATTAATTTGAAATAAAATCTGAAATTTGTTGACTATTTACATTAATTTGATGATTAAGGTTTGGAAATCGACATAGTGCATGTGTTCTGTAAACATTGCATGAAACTTGTGCCGTATGCATAATTTTCACTTTGAGATTTCAAAGTTACGAACTTAATATATAGATGAATTTACTATAATTTTCAAAGATTATGCTACATTAATATAATTTCAACTTTTATACGTATGATCTTGATAATCAATTTATTAAAATTTTATCATTTTAATGTATTCATATGGATTAACTTATAGAAATTGTGATGAATAGACAACTACCATTATATATATAACTCGACTCGGGATGATTTATTATTATTATAAACCAAACTTTCAATCTTTTTAAAAATTAAAAAATAATTCAAAATTTATAATCAGACAAATTTTATTACACATTTTATAAGGTCACGTGAATAGTAATTTTTTTATAGTATTCTTGGCATTATTTCAATTAAATTTCCTAATGCTAGTTTCATATAAGTTTTTAAAGTAAATTAGTAAATTTATGCCACAAAGTAGTAAATTTGGATCACTAGTCAAATTTACCATGTTATCGTAAAATTTACTATGATTTTATAGAAATTTATTAGTAGTTGAATTAAACTTACTCTCTAAAAACTAACTTTGGGATATAAAGTTCTAATTCATTTATTCCAAGAAAAAAAATAACTTTCATATATATTCTGATTTAATATTTTAAACATAAAAGTTACTAATTTATTAAGTTAAATTTCAATCATTAATAAAAAATTTTAGCACTATTTCAAGTAAACTTCCTAATAGTAGTTTCATATAAGTTTTAAAGTAAAATCGTAAATTTTACCACAAACTAGTAAGTTTTGATCGGTAATCAAATTTACTATGTTATTATACTGTTTACTATTATTTAAACTAAACTTACTCTTATAAGTTTTAAAGTAAAATAGTAAATTAATACCACAAACAAGTAAATTTTGATCATTAATCAAATTTACTATGCTATCATAAAATTTACTAATATTGTATAAAATTTACTATTACTTCAACTAAACTTACTCTTTAAAAGTAAGTTTGAGATGTAAAATAGTAATTTATTTTCAAAAAAAGATCATTTTCATATTATTTCTGATTTACCTTTTGAGATATAAAGTTACTAATTTATTAAGTTAACTTACTCTTTTACGTGCAAAACTTACTACTCTTAAAAAAGTAAGTTTAAGATGTAAAATAGTAATTTATTTTGAAAAAATGTAAGTTTCATATAATTTTACTGATTTATCTTTTGAGACATAAAAGTAACTAATTTATTGATTTAACTTACTGTTTTAGATGCAAAACTTACTTATCTTTAAAAGTAAGTTTGAGATATAAAATAGTAATTTATTTTAAGAAAAGGTAAGTTTCATCCGATTTACTTTTGAGACATAAAGTTCACGATTTATTCAACTAACTTACTCTTTTAGATGCAAAACTTACTTCTCATTAAAAGTAAGTTTGAGATTTAAAATAGTAATTTATTTTCAAGAAAAGGTAAGTTTCATATTATTTCCAATTTACCTTTTGAGACATAAAAGTTACTAATTTATTAAATTAACTTACTCTTTTTGATGCAAAATTTACTTCCAAATTTTTAGGCTAATTTTTAGGCATTATCTTATCTAAATGACCGGTCTAACAGGTAACCAAATGGTCACTAAAAGTGTTTTTACCTGTAATATCAGATAAATTTTGTTTCGTTACTATAACTATTGTTACTTGAGTATTTTCCATTACAAAAACATACAACCGTTTATCCAATTCTAGCTAGTAAAACTTCTTTGGATGGCTATTCAAGGGTGACGGTGAGCTCCTCATTTCCCATTTCCACTTGCTTTTCCTTAATTACTCCTACTGAGTCTCTAGAAGAGCGACTGCAGCCCCGCAATTCAAGCCTCTGCAGTGTTGGTATTTCTCCTAAACAAGGGGGAATCTCCACAAGCCTTTTACAATTTACCAACACTAATGTCTCAAGGCTGGGAAGATCATCTTCAAAAGCATTCCACTGTAATAAGTGCAACCGTTCTAATTTCAAGAAACTGAGATTAAGAAATTCTCCTTCACGCATGTCCCATGTTGTCCCCTCGAATGCATCATCCAATAGTTTGAGTACTTGAAGATTGGGTAGTTTCCCAATGGTTGAAATTTCACTCCAGGGCAAGCAAAATCCTGACAATGTCAAGTTTTTAACATTCGCAGGAAAGCTGAACTTACAAGATTGAAGCTCATGAAGTGACTTGCCCTTGTAGGCCACCTTCAATGATTCAAGTTGGGTGAGGAAGTCCAAATTTGGGAACTGGATGCAGTTGGAAGCGTAATCCCAAGAATACAAAAACCTGCAACTTAGCTTTCGAAGATTGCACAGGCCTCTCATTGTCTGCTCAGTATCTTCTCCAAATGCTAAATCCGGCATGGAAAGGCTTTGTAAGTTATGAAACTTGAAGGGTTTCTCCAGAAATTCTTGACTGCAATGAGGCAAGGCATAGGAGCCCCTTATCAGGAAATGCCTCAGTTTCACCAGGCTCCAAATAGTCTCTGGTTCATGGATCTTGTGATTTTTTGCCAACATAAGAGTTTCCAGGTTCCGGAGGTTGCCAATTTCTGGTGGATGCTCTTTCTTCTGTAGTGGTTGAGTGACAAGAACCTTAGATTAACCAACTCAAATATGTTAGGACAATAGTCGATATTGATGGCCCAAATATCTAACACTCTGAGGAGCTTGAAATTGTCAAAGCTGAATGAAGCCTTGGGTAATATACTCCCCGGATATATTATAGAGCGGGTACGTGGACAAGAAGTATTTACTCCCACAGCCACATGCTTTTGGTACAGATGACAGGCGGGGAGAGGGAGTCCAAAATACAACTGCGTTCGAGTTAATCTTGCTAAATGTGCTGGAATCAAAGAACGTTTGGAAAAACGGTATGATCCAGAACTGATGGACAAACGATATGGCTCATAAAATGAATCGCCAACTGAAGATGATTGTTCAAATCCGTTAGTTGTTAGCAAAACGAACTCTTCTTTAGCTTTTGCCAAGGCAAAATCACGCAAGATATCATGAACACGACTTGCTTTAACTCCACCTCGAGATCCTCTTTTGGAAATTATTACTAAGCTTCTAGTGATTAGATCATTCAAATGCTTCTGAGCCGCACCCTCTAAGCTTTCTTGACCATCCTTTTGCAGTTCAACAAATCCTTCTGCGATCCATAACCGTATCAACTTTCTTGTCGGGACTTCCATATCCTCACGAAACATTCCAAAATAAAGAAAGCACAGCTTCAAATGATTTGGTAAGTTGTTTGGTGGGTGTCAAACCTCCAAAAATAAAATACCTACTCTAAGAATATAAATTCAAGTATAGTGGAGAGTAGGGTCATATCCACAGGGACTGGGTGATTTATTTCCTCTAAGAATTTGGGGGGTTTTTGGAGAAGAGAGCAAATAATTAAAAAGGAATAAAAACTAAAATTCTAACTAAGCAGGAATGCAGGAATTAAATTACACAAGGAACAATGAATTAAAACAACCTAGTCAAGGAATTAATCTTAGCACCGGTACACACAACTGATCATAGATCCAAACAGATATTCACATGTTCATGAATAAATTGGTTATAGTGGTCAAGCGGCATGACCACCAATCTTTCCTTAATTTTATAGTAGCGAGACTACTCTTGTAAACTGGACAACCCTAGATATTTCGCCATAGGATTTAATGCACAACATTAGGAATTAGAAAGACCAATTCTAGATGGTAAACACACATGCGGGTTTCTTGAGGCTAGGTTAATTATCCCACGATACAAATTAGACCACTTGCGGGTGAAAGCTGCTCGTTTGTCACTTAGGTTGCTTAAAGCTGACAGCCAACACCCTAATTGACTGTATGTTATTTAGACAATTGAACAACAGGCCTAATTATCCAATAAATCCAAATAATAAATAATTGAAAGAGAAATAAATAAATACCCATGAACATATAAATTAAAATTAATAATCAAAACGATCTCACAGTTATGGTGCCCCGAGCCTTGATTATTCCTCAACTAGAAAAGGAATTAGCCATTGACATTGAAATCATGCAAATTGTTGATTCCATAAAACTCATATGGGAACTAGGAAACCAACGGTTTGTACGCTCCAGAAATTGTCAATGGAAAACAAGGGCGGCTAGTCTACTTTTGTCTCCTACGAACTAACAAGAAAAGCAAATAACTATGCTAGACAAAGGTGGAATCGGAAAAAGACGAAATAGAGCTCAACGAAGATGAAAACCAACTGAATTGAAAATACTATTCTAATGTCTCTATAGCTACTGGCGGCTCAAAGGAAAACAAGAACAATCAAGAATAACTTAGAATAATCCAAAAGTGATGCTAAACTAATGGTCTCTTGTTGTCTCTGTGGCGGCGGACAAAAGCAAAGCAAGAAACTACTCAAAACTATCCTAGGCTCCGCATTCTTTTAAACAAGGAATAAAAGATCATATATATGCTAGTCACTCTGTTGCCTTAGGTCGTAAATGTTTCTTTCCCAAACGGACTTGGACTTCCCACGCAATAAGGAAAGTTCCCTTAAGCTTCATGCGAGTTTCCAATTTGCACGAGGTGTTTCCAATTAATTCCGCTACCCATGTTTCCAAAAGATTTACTCCTTCCCAATTACTAACTTCGAATAATCTCTCCGAGGTATCGACATATGTTTAGAAATTTAGCTCTCCAATTGCCAACTCAGCCCAACTTCCCTACTCTCTGGCATAGGCACGGCTTGGAAGTGCAAGTCTTCTGGAATTTTGCCAATAAACTCCATTTTTCACACCAACCTCCTGTAATGGACACAAAACTCATATATAAGCAGTAACCCCATTCTTTGCACAATAAAAGAGAGAATTTTAGTCCAAATTTCCTCAATTAACACATACAAATATCTCCCTATCAAATTCCCCCACGCCTAGACAATGCTTGTCCTCAAGCATTCACTATCACGATCAAGAGAACAAGTATTTCATAGCACAATAAACCAACACGAGTATCAAATCTTCTCAACAACTTCATCAAAATCAAGATGTAGAAGATTCAACTCTCACACGGATATTAGTGTATCTCTCACCACTCAAAAGTGTTTAAAGGGACGTATACGCTCAAATCACCAACATGGAAAGATATTACCATAGGCTTGCTAATATATCACATCTCCACCACTAAATATGAAGTCAATACAAAAATCAAAGGGTCTTTAAGCGGGTTGTAATGGGGTTTAGGTAAAGGGTTGGATAAAAAGGAAAATTTAGGCTAAACACATCAAAGGAAATACCAACAACCCATTCCATGAGTCAATTGTCTTCTTCATTTGCACGAGTCCTCCAGGACATATCAAGTTAAGCTTTGCAAGTGATAACACAATCTGAACTTTGCTTAACTACCACAATACAACATATATATATATATATATATATGAACGCTTCACAACTTCTTTTTTTTTTCATTTTCTTCTCTTCTCTTTTCTTTTTTTTTTGCATTTTTTTCCTTTTTTTTTTTTTTTTTTGCTTTTTTTTTTTTTTTTTTTTTTTTTTGGGCATACACCTATCCGTTGTAAAGGCATGGCACGCTTTAGAAGCATGAGTCTTCGCCATCGCTCCCTTACCGATGTGAGATCGACCTATAAAGGCGTGCAAGCCAAAAGTCTTCGATTCTCACCCGGACTTAAGCGTCGATATCCGCTTAGAAAGCGTGCACGCCAGATAAGTCTTGATCATCATCTATTTGCATTGCCTTGACAGGACTCTGCGGCATGCCGAGTGAAGTCTTCGCCCCATTACCAAACATACTCAAAGATAATTGATGAAAAAAAAAACTATTAATAAAGGAAAACCTAAAAATAAGAAGAACGAAAAATTAAATCCTTGGGTTGCCTCCCAAGCAGCGCCTTTCTTTAATGTCTTTGGCTAGACATTTCCATGCTTGGTCATGGAGGATAAAATCGTATAGCTCTTTTCATTACATTGTTCTCATACTCATGATATTTATCACAAATAGAGAAATCTTTAAGCACGTGAGCTATTTTCTTCTTTTGACTAGCAGATGGCTTCAAGCATGCAAGCAATGATTTTAATCCTTTACTCATTCCTTCATCAAAATCAATCAACAATCTAATAGTCTTTGCAACTCCTAACTTATCTCTATCATGAAACTCGAAAATTTTTGGTATAACAAAATCAATCTCACCAACAGAAACTATAGAATGCGAGATAAGAGTTAGGGATGAAGGAGATGTCACCACAGTTGGGATTTCATCATTGGACTTTTTGGAGAGACTAGAGGTTGGGATCCCATTGTTTCTTCCTCGCCTTCCTCTTCAACCACGACTTAAATTCTTCCCTTGGAATCTCTTGCCATTCGTCACCACTTCTCAAGGTAATTGCACTCATATCCGGTTGAATTGATAATGGTCTCGAGTGCAATCTTTGACAGGGCGCCATTTGGCTTAAAGTAGCTGCTAGTAGACACACTTGATTCTCCAAATTACAGATGCTTGTCCTTGTCTCTAGTTGAAATTGAGCGGTCTCAAGTTGGAATTGAGCATTGGTTTGTTGGAGTTGAGCGTGCTTGTTGCTAAGCTCTTAACAAGATCTTCCAAGGAACTCCCCCCACTAGAGAATGAGGATTGAGATGTTGGACTCACTTCATAGCTATAGTTGGGGTAATTCCACCATCTTTGACCACACACATTTGAATAAGTATCAAACGTTGGTGTTTGATAAGTATCAAAATTTGGTGGAGATGGATTTTGGAATACTCCAACATCACCAATTGGATCATCCACGTCAACTTGAAGTAGCGGGCACTGGGTCGGATGATCCAACCGACAAATTCTACAAGTGTTGACTTGTGGTTTACATTCATCACTCAATTGTTGCATAGGAAAAGCGATTATGCGAATAAGGATCACTAAGACAATAGCTCTCATTAACCCAATTAGGAGCGAAGTCCAATCTATCACCAAAACATTGAAAATTAGTAGCCATCAACTAGTAAGAAAAATAGCGAGAAATAAAGGAGAAAAAAAATTGAGAAAATAATTCAAGCACCGAAAAAATTTGGTGGGTGTCAAACCTCAAAAATAAAATACCTACTCTAAGAATATAAATTCAAGTATAGTGGAGAGTAGGGTCATATCCACAGGGGGTGATTTATTTCCTCTAAGAATTTGGGGGTTTTGGAGAAGAGAGCAAATAATTAAAAAAGGAATAAAACTAAAATTCTAACTAAGCGAATGCGGAATTAAATTACACAAGGAACAATGAATTAAAACAACCTAGTCAAGGAATTAATCTTAGCAGGTACACTGATCATAGATCCAAAGCAGATATTCACATGTTCATGAATAAATTGGTTATAGTGGTCAAGCGGCATACCACCAATCTTTCCTTAATTTTATAGTAGCCAGACGCCATAGACTACCCTCTTGTAAACCGGACAACCCTAGATACGTAGGATTTAATGCAGTCCACATTAGGAATTAGAAAGACCAATTCTAGATGGTAAACACACATGCGGGTTTCTTGAGGCTAGGTTAATTATCCCCAGCGATACAAATTAGACCACTTGCGGTGGCTGTTTGTCACTAATTAGGTTGCTTAAAGGCGACGCGCCAACACCCTAATTGACTGTATATTATTTAGACAATTGAACAACAGGCCTAATTATCCAATAAATCCAAATAATAAATAATTGAAAACAGAGAATAAATAAATACCCATGAACATATAAATTAAAATTAATAATCAAAACGATCTCACAGTTATGGTGCCCCGAGCCTTGATTATTCCTCAACTAGAAAAGGAATTAGCCACGCCTTGACATTGAAATCATGCAAATTGTTGATTCCATAAAACTCATATGGGAACTAGGAAACCAACGGTTTGTACGCTCCAGAAATTGTCAATGGAAAACAAGGGCGGCTAGTCTACTTTTGTCTCCTACGAACTAACAAGAAAAGCAAATAACTATGCTAGACAAAGGTGGAATCGGAAAAAGAAGAAATAGAGCTCAACGAAGATGAAAACCAACTGAATTGAAAATACTATTCTAATGTCTCTATAGCTACTGGCGGCTCAAAGGAAAACAAGAACAATCAAGAATAACTTAGAATAATCCAAAAGTGATGCTAAACTAATGGTCTCTTGTTGTCTCTGTGGCGGCGGACAAAAGCAAAGCAAGAAACTACTCAAAACTATCCTAGGCTCCGCATTCTTTTAAACAAGGAATAAAAGATCATATATATGCTAGTCACTCCTGTTGCCTTCCGGAAGTTAGTAAATGTTTCTTTCCCAAACGGACTTGGACTTCCCACGCAATAAGGAAAGTTCCCTTAAGCTTCATGCGAGTTTCCAATTTGCACGAGGTGTTTCCAATTAATTCCGCTACCCATGTTTCCAAAAGATTTACTCCTTCCCAATTACTAACTTCGAATAATCTCTCCGAGGTATCGACATATGTTTAGAAATTTAGCTCTCCAATTGCCAACTCAGCCCAACTTCCCTACTCTCTGGCATAGGCACGGCTTGGAAGTGCAAGTCTTCTGGAATTTTGCCAATAAACTCCATTTTTCACACCAACCTCCTGTAATGGACACAAAACTCATATATAAGCAGTAACCCCATTCTTTGCACAATAAAAGAGAGAATTTTAGTCCAAATTTCCTCAATTAACACATACAAATATCTCCCTATCATTGTTGTAACTGAGTTCTAGTATGCCCATGCACTGACCATTTTGATCTTCAAGAAGGTGAGCATTCAAACCATTTGCAACTTGTTGCCAGGATTCCTTCTTCCTGTCCTTTGTCCCGAGTAGTCCAGCTATCAAATCCACAGCAATTCGTAGGCCTTTGCAATTTGCCGCAATTTGCTGTCCAACTCTGAGTAGTTCTTGGGGGCAACTTTCTTGTTTAAATAGCTTGACTTGCAAGAGCTCCCAACTACTAAGATCTGATATTGGATTCAGAAAAATAGTGACACTATTGGCTGTGATCTGTGAAGCAATGTTATGAAATCGACTTGTGAAGACAATTCTACTCCCATTATTATCATCTGGGAAAGAAACCGTCATATCATTCCACTGCCAAATATCCCACAAATCATCAACAAATATAAGATAACGCTTGCCTTTTAGACTTTGATATAATTTCTGAGCCAGTCCGTTGTCATTCATTTGAAGTACCTTGGAAGTTACTTTACTAACTTGCTGCAGAACTTCAAGCAACAATCTTCTCTTCTGATAGACCTGAGTTACACAACACCTTGCACGGACATGAAAGTGCAGAAGAATTGAAGGATTTTCAAATATTGAATGAACTAGTGTTGTCTTACCGATTCCAGGCATCCCAACCACTGACAGAATCTGCAATGGTGTCACACCATTTGTGAGTTGCTTTGTTATCTTTTTTGCTTCATCGTCAAAAAGTTCCAGAAAAGCACCAGGCTTGTTTGCTTCATTTCCAGCCTCATAATTGGATCGTGACAATGCTTGAAACTCTCCTGAATTTGCTTGTGACGAAATACCAGCGACATTGGAGGAAATTTTCAGGGCTGCAACGTGATGCATTGTTCTGTCTTTGATATCGTTGACCTCTCTGCTTATAATCTTAATATCTTCAATGGCATCAAATAGACCCAACTTATGATACCAAAGAGGTCGATCTCCGATGAAGAATGAGTCGATAACATAATCTATATGATACACAACATCTTTGAAACGTGTCCAGGGATCTTTCAGTTCTTGATGTTCTCTTGGTTGCTTAGCAATTTCAATAAAATCTCCCCTCATAGACAATATGTGATCATGAACCATCTCAATTTGATCCCACAACAGAGCAATGAAGTCATCCTTAGAGTGTAGCAGCTGTTTCATATTCTGAATAACAAAATCCACGAAGGCTAATTCGTTTGTTTTGGGGAACTTGGACCTCCGGGATTTTGGCCTTATGCTATCATAGATATCTCTAGCCTCTTGCTTGATAACGTTGAACTCTTCAAGCAAAACACGAACATCAAGGTCCAGTTGTCTGACAGTGTCCTCAGTAACATCATTGTCAATGAATGAGGGAATAACACATGCTGCCCTGCTCAAAACATGCTTGATTTGTAGAAACAGATGCTTCAATTTTGGATAAGTCTCAGTGTACTCTTGAGCTGAAGTACTCATGAGATAATCCCTGAGGATTTTAAACTCATCCTCGAGAGCATTGATCCGCTGCATCACACAAGTTTCTACACTTCCACTAACCTGTAATATCTCCTTAATTTTGCCTAGAGGTTCAAGAGAAAGGAGTTCATCCAATGAAAAATCACTCTTTTGTAGAGAACTCAAAGCTTTCCAGGCTCTGAGATATACCTTTCTAACATCTGTCAGAATAACTTCAGACCTCTGCTGTAGATAAGAAAGTTGAAAAATCACCTCATTCAGCACGCGTTCACCCATCTTATTGTTGTCCGAGCACAAGTACATAAGACATACTGTGCTATCAGCTGCGGCTTCAGAATGAATCAGAACATCCCTCAATTTGTCATCATGCTCCATTGCCCAGTATTTTTTTGTTAGTCTTAGTAAATAACCCAGGTACCTCAGATTCTGTTCAAAAGCTTCAGTTTCCTTCCTCAGATTGGGAGTTGATTGAGCGTTATATTTCAACAGATCCTTCAGATAGCCTAAAGTTGTGTCAATAAGTGCCACAACATCATCAGCTGTTGAGCTAATGGATCTTGTTGACTGTGAAACCAAAGCATACAATTCTTGAATGAGTGGCTTTATTGGATCAAGCTTTTCTAGTGCACGTGAGATCAAACAAACCAAGTTATCTGGTATCAAATTCAATGAGAGAGGTTGAAGTTCTTGATCCGCACTAAGGACCACATCTTCAACTTGCCTTAGGATGGCTTTCAGGCCATTGTTGTTGATGTACCACTTTCCTGTGCAGCTGAAAAAAGCTTTGAGAAATCTTGCTTTCAATTTGAGAGTATGGATTTGAACCTTGACTGTAGCTTCCAGATCCCAGTCCAGAAACCTTAAGGTGTTGTCAAAGCTACAAGGATCTATAGTCATCTCCATAAGTTTCTATCCCTCTTTTGAATAGGGACACAGCCTGAAATGCTTTGCTTCACAGCTTAAACTATGAATTTTTGGCTTTCATACACTCTTTCCCTTTGAAATTCTTAGTCAACGGAAAGGGATCAAGAAGGAAAAAAGTGAAAGAAGCTGTTCTTTTTGCTTTTGTTCAAATAGCCAAATGTCAAAGAAGCCTCACTCCCTCAATACGAACTATATATACCATTAAATAATTGTTTTTCTGTTTGCTTACACAGAGTCTGACATTTGGTTCTTGTTTCCGGCAATTGCTTGACTGTTCGCCTTTCAAAGATTATTTATTTTCTACAAAATTCGGAAATTCTCTGATAACCCCCTCGTGAGTTCTCTCTTCGTTTCTTTTCAGTGACAACTTTCTCCATAGGTTTTGCCCTTTGCGATTCACTGTCTCTTAAACTTCTTAATATGGTAACATGTCTATAGATTAATTGAACTTATGTATGAACAGTTATATGATTTAATTTGCAGCCAAAAGTGGAACAGCTTAGGTGGTTTTTAGTTCAGTAATTGATGACAGAATTTACTGAAAGACCAATTGTTTGCTTGTTTAATCGATTTAAATGATCAGTAAAATGAGGAAGAAAGCACAGGAAAATTAGCCAGGCAGGGCAACTGTGATTATTAACCACAGAAATGAAAATGGAGGACATCAAGCAAATAATTTAAGCAAATCTACAGCGCATCTCCTTAGGAATTGCATGCTTACACCAACTGAAGCAGAGATGTTAATTAACTGAAAGAAGGGCAAAAATGGGGGGAAAAACCTTGATATGTTTATGAAGCTTTTTATACTAGAGATTGTCAAAATTCTTAAATGAAAGACAACCATAATCTTTTCTAAGTAGATGGGGCAGGAAAAAAGAAAAAAGAAAAAAACCGCCCTGTACTTAAATGTAGAAAAACCTCAAAACTTCAAGTATGCTGCACTTCGCCTTACCATCATTTAATAAGAAAAAATCCTGTATCTAACACATAATTACTGAGACAAGTTAAGGTGTTTAACTACAACAAAACCCGTCTCTGCAGCCAAAGCTGCCCCTGAATGCTAAGATACTAACAGTCTGCCAGAAGATGCATCACTCTATCTTGCTTCAGGATTCTGCAGGCAGCTAGCATGCATATGAACTTCTGAGCTTCTACTATCACTCTCTTTTTGCTCTCCATTTGGGTGATCAGGTTCTTGCTAAAAGGTCCCTGCTTGGAATAGACTTTTCTTCAATATGTCTGGAAAATGTCACCCTTGGTGGCTGTAGAGGCTGGGAAATCACAGCATGTAAGAAAGTAATCCTGTAATAGATGATTATACAAGTTTAGTAGAAATAGAAGCATTAGTAAACAGTAATTGCCACTTACTGTGATTCTGCAGTGCACATTCAGATCATCATTCATTTGGCCAAGGCATTGTTTGGCCTGTTGTTCTGTTTTCAATGCTTTTTCACATGCTTCTCTTACCTGAAGCTGAAACCATGAATTATAGAAAAGATCAGATGCTTGGACATCCAGAGCTTTTCCCAATATATGATGGGGACAAGTTCATTTTTGTTATATTAAAGAGAAAAAAGTAAAGACAGTGCACAGCATAATAGTTAGACTTACACAACCACATCTGCATTGGAGCTCAATGGTACTCATCAATCCATAAAACATAGACTGATACTGATTGAAACTCTTTTCCTGATTTTCTTGAAAATTCAAAGTAGTTCAAGTAGCAATACTAACTCAAAACATAAAAGCAACATGCATGATTTACGTTTCATATTTAGGATTAGATGGCTGGTAAGTAGTCACACTGGTGGGAACCCATCAAACAGAAAGATCATACAGAATGCAGGTTTGAAGTATAGATCTAGTGTTAAACATCTTCACTGGAGTCGAATAAATCCACCTGACTAAACTCCAGAAAAAGGTACAAGATTCCTTGTTTTTAGCTATATAAACCCTGTGCTAGGAAAGATTCGATGTATGTTCCAAGAGTGAATGCCAGGTAAGTTTACTTGATCTGTATAATGTGAAGTCTCAACTTTCCTTTTGGATCTCATATGTATAAGTATGATCGGGACAAATTTTTTAGAACACATTTTAACACAGGACTCCCTGCTGCTAGATTAAGGAGCATCTGAAATAAATATTCACTGATCCACCTGAGCAAACTTGTCTTCTAAGGGTGCTTACTGCATTGGGACAATGTAACAGAACACTGAATTTTACATGAAGATAAAAAAGAGTTATGAGCAAAAGACAAGCATCCTAGCATAGAACTAGGTTTGATTTTAGAAGTAAGATGGAAAAAGATGCCCTTGCCAGATAAAGTTCAGCAACCACGCACCCTACAAACTGCAAAAGCAGGAAAACGAAGTAGAAGATATCAATATGCTCCTTTATTCAAAATAGTCCTGATGACAACCCTGTCAGGTCTACTAAGTTTGTGTATCAGTAATTCAAAGCAAATACCTAGGGTAAATTTAACTAGTAGGACATCAAACTGGCAAAGATGAAAAGCTTTTAGCATTAGAATAATTTAGCGAGATATCTGACTGCAGACTTGATGATTATTTAGCAACTAGCATGTTGAGAAATTATGAGAAGAATCACTATCCTTCACTTCAGCTTCAAATTTTCTCTGATGAAGTTAAAGCTACAAGTACAGAATTGCTTCCAATCTAAACAGCCTATTAGACAAGGTTCTGAGCGATCTGCATGTTCCTCACCCGTCATGAAACATAAGACAAAGGACTTTGTGATGAGAGAGCATTGGATTTTAGTTGGATACAGTGTTCTGCATTTCACTTGAATGAGAAATGAAAAGAGAACAGATTAATCCAATAGGGTGTGACTAATTTAGTACAGAAAGCCAGATATCCAAAGAATGCAGCAAAGATGATGCACAAAATTAGGAGATGGGCTCTGACTAGCATAAATACTAAACAACAAGGGCAAAACGTGCTTGAGTTGTATATTAATAATATCTGCATTTATACCTTATTGAAGGGGAAGGCACCAAGACTGCTGCCATCAACTGCATATGTTTCCAATAAATTTCGAAGCTTAGCTAATTCATCAATCAAATCCAGAGCTACTTCTTCAGCATCAAGCATTTGATTTCTTGAGAATTCAAAAGCTCTTTCAGCATGCAGGCGAAAGGCAGCACAGTTCAGACAATTGCACAGCCCTCTGCATCCTCTTGGATTTCTCTTTAATACTCCTTTTACAGAACTATCAGTTCCTTGAAAGGAAATAACTCCAATTCTTGGTGAGTACTGGTCCAAAGAAAGAGATTTGATCTTGTCAGCTTTGCTATTGCTATTATCCAGGCCCTCAACCAGGATGTTTTTTCCAATATCAGCTTGCTCATTCTGAGAGAACTCCAGTAGGGATTCTTTAGGCAAAGAGTCATCCTTAATGGTGGAGCACGACATCTCTGTTGAACAGTTAGTTTCACCATCACAAACTGTGGAATCAGCTATAGGGAGTACTACTTCCAACTCTCTGGGCTTATTCAATTGAACATGTGTATATGTTGAAGTACTTTCCTCTTGCAAACAATTTGGCATATGACACTGAGAGATATACTCAGAAGATGCAGGGTTAGACTTCCCATTAGAACTGCAGGAACTGGAGAAGGGAGTTGACAAATCTGGGCAGGAGTCATCAGATGAACCATCAATGGAATGGACCTTGACAGTAGTCGGACAATTTGGTTCATGACTTTTAGCTTCTTTCTCCTGGAATATGTCCACAACATTCTTATTCAAGAAGGCATCCTTATTTGAAGAAGCCAATAGTAGTGAATGCTGATTAATTTCCAAATTCTTCTGAATATTAGGTGATTGATCTATGTTGGTAGAACCTACAAGGAGAAATTGGTATAACAAAGATTAGTTTGAGAAAGCCTCTGCATGCAGATTTGAGGTTTAGTTGCTCTGAACAAGAGAAAAGATAAAGGACATCGATGATTTACTGTTTGCAGCATCCATCAGGAAGGGCAGTAACCTTCTGTAGCTGAAGGAGCTTGAAGTTTTAAATATTTTCGACCGAGAACATGGATTAAGAATCTGTGCAGTATCAAGACATCTTAATTAGCAAATTCGACCACTTTCAAGCATCTCAGATCATATTTCTGAACATTACGAGAAGCTAAAAAATTGATCTTCGACTTTCAAGTACATTAAGCACATGAACCAAGAACTGAGAAACTGCTTACCATTCTAGTCATTGAAATGGTGTTATCTCTTCTAGGACTCCTACGCGGCTTGTCATGCAAGAATGCTTGATTGCTGCACATACTTCCATTAGCTGGATGCCCAAGGATGTGATTCCTAGTCTTCAAAATGCTAATTTCTCCATCTGCCTTATCATCATGATTATAAATCTCGCTGAAAATGGTGGCATCAGGTGGTGTTGTCTGTACACAATCTTCAATCAATTTATCACCTCCAGCTAAACCATTTTCATTTGCTATCCCCTCCACAAATGGGCTGACATTTTCTTTAGTTTGAGGCAACTTCTTGTTGGGACCAACTGGTTCCTGCTCCTTTACATGAAGATTGTTTTTGACATTCTCAATATCTCCTTTCTCCACCGATTTATTATCGTCAATATTTTGAGCAACATCTTCAGTTTTAGCATTATCTGTATCCACCAATGATACAGTATAATCCACATTACTCAACTTCTGAACTTTGCAAGAAAAATCTTTGTCAACAATTTCAATTCTTGAAGTACCTATAAAGAAAATATTCCACAGAGAATGTTAACAGTGCTGTCTATTAATTCCTTTTTTGCACTAGTTCTACATTTGATCCACACCATCCGAAAACATGAGCAAGAAAAGAAACCTCCCTACTGACACATCTGCAACTACTTGTCCATAAGAAAAAAAGGTAAGGACTATTCAAATGGGGAAGAACTTAACCAGAATCATCCTTCGCCATGTCCATTAGAAATGGTAGCAATCTTCTGTAGCTGAAAGAGCTTGGAGACTTGAAAACCTTCCTTCGAGACAAGGAAGTGAGTATCTACACAAGAAATTCCACATCAAATTCTAACATTAGCCTACAAATCACTAAACAATAACAGGACAACAAAAAAGAAAGCAAAATAATAGCATAATTAAGATTAATAGTAGTTGGGCATCATCTACTAAAGGATCTATGGCTGTACAAGTAACCCAGAAATAGAATCATAGTCAAACTTTAACAAATAAATTTAACTCATTTTTCCAATCTAATTCCAAGGGGCAAAAATTTACAAAATTTAAGCTCCCATCGTGTGTTCATATACACCGTTTTCCTTACAAAGATCAATTAAAACAATTAACCAAAAATAGAATATAGAAAAAACTAAACAAATTTATTACCATTCCAGAGTTAGAAACTTTGTTAAAACCATTTTTCTCCTTGGCCACTTCATCCTCCTTACTGGCAGGCCCATGAATTTCCGGTCCCGGATCAGGATCCCTTGAACCCGGACCCACACTCTCTTTATTGTTGTTTTTCTCTTCGATTTGATCAGCCACACCAAAGCCCGGCTCGGAACCCAAATCTGGATCCAAATCCTTTTTCCCCAACTCAAGATCTCCAAAATTCTCCAACACTTTAGAGGACCCATTACACTTCTCTTCCCAAAAATCCAATCCCACCCCACAATTACCGTTCTCCTCTTCAACAACAGCAGTAGTAGGTGAGAACACTCTTCGGGCCCGGGCCCGAAGATCCTTAATGGACAGGTCCAATGAAGCTCCATTTTCCACTATCTCGTAGTGGACCCTTTTGGGTTTCTTGAGAGGAGAAATTTGCAGCAAGTTTCGGTGATGAATGGACTTATCGGAGGTAGTGTCGGTCCAGGTCCGGCCGGAGCGTTTTGGTGGGAATGAACTTGAGATTTACTGCGAGTGAATCTGCCCATGAAGGGGTTTGAAGATGCTGTTTTCAATGAGTAGTATTGCTTCCGTTTTCTGGGACGATTCTGCAATGATTTCTCCATGCTGCTCCTGAAGGAACGATTGATCGAAGTTGAGGGAGGAGAGGGCTGAAAGAATGGTGCCTTTTTTTCTTTTCCTTTTTCTTTTTTGGCGGGAAGATGCCAGGGACAGGGGTAGGAGCTGGCGGGAAGTTTAGTAGTCGACGAAGCAATTGGCGGGAGATTTTCTTGGTGGCTGTTAGGACTTAGAGGATATATAAATTCTTTCTTTTTTTGAACGGAGGATAATAATTTGTTATTAAATAAATGCGAGTGAAGATTGCTAGTATATACAGATGCACAAGGTTTATTAGATGTAAGGCAAAAAAAAAAGCAGGGCTATTTTCTCATCTTAGGGCAGAAATAATAAAATAAATAGTAGGATCATTTTCTCCATCTCATATACGTACACTTTAGCTGAAAGTAGTAGCTGTACAACTATTTTTCTTTTCAATACATGATGATTTTTTTTTTTTTTGTATAAATCACAGTTATTCATATCCATTGATTGAGATTAATTTCAGGCATTAGGAGTGGTCACGATGAGTGAGAATACCTCCCTTCTGATCACTGGGCTCACGATCCAGAATTATAAACAAACCCAATATGTCATCTGCTGGGTTTTGACATTTCAACAGTATTCTCGTCGTCCACATGAGTGATTCCTGTTCCTATCACAATGGACCCATCAAAGTTGATGGAGCCCACCTTGCACTTGTTTCCGTACCTATTTCCTGGACTCTGGCCGAGGGATGGCATGGTCACGTAATTGGACCACACAGCATCAGTCCGATTCCTTCATCGGGTCGAATACCTCGTTTATAATGCCTGTCTGTGCAAACTGTCTCTACCTTCTATTCGACTTTCTTGCTCGTTTCCAACTATTCAACTGTTCATAGTCTGACTTTGCTATCAGGATTGTCCAAAAGTCCCTTGTTTTCTATGTTGTGTTTGCAGGTCGGAAGTTCAACTCGCTAAGTTCGGCTTCCTCCCCTCCCTGCAGGACAGTCTCCTTCTCGCCTCTATAAACTCTCTTATCTTACTTCAGCCACTGATTTAGGCATCGGAATTTTCCCACGAGATAGGTTCCAATCTTGTGTCTTTCTATCTAGTTGTGTTTGGACACAAGAAGTTTAGCTTAGACTCTGTCAATTTCCTGATTGCGCATACGCATAATTTACTATCACTCACGTATAGTTATAGATCTGAACTTTAAAAATTCTCTAACAAAATATAGAATGCCCATTCAAGCTGGCTAAAGTTTCATTTGAATTAAGACGTATGAATTATAAGAACACCCCCCCCCCCCCCAAAAAAAAAAAAAAACACTTGTGTATCTATATCTTTGTTTGCAGATGGAGGCAAGAATGGACCAAGGATTCTTGTTAGCTAGCTAGATTCTGGGTAGGAGTTTACTCCTCCTAAACCCTTCTTAGTCTACACTGCTTGGAAGTATTCGTATACTACCCCACAATTGATCTTGTTCCCAGCAACAGTCAAACCAATAGTTTCATTCATCAGCATTATAAGTACTTTGACTTGTCAGAAGATGCGTCACAAGTACTTTTGTGTCTTTAGCTTCCTAGCATCCAAAATGTCCAGCACCTGATACTTGACCCATTCTTAGTTTTGACTTCATTCTCCTCGGTTATCTTATTAATCTATCTATCTATCTATTACTATATTAAAAAAATGATGGGTTTTGGTGTGTAAGTTGTAAGCACTATTTGATCTTAGTTTTTGTTATACCCATATTATTCCCAATCTTTTAATTAGAGTTATTGCATTTTAATTATGGTAGTAATTAAAAATATGAAACATTCCAAATGATCAAACTTAATAATAATGATAATTAAAATGAAAAACTCCCTATTAAAAATATTTGGTGATCCTTACACTCTATCTCCATCTCCAATTCTTATGTGTGTCAAAGTTTCTTGCTCGAAATAGTGTGATCAATTGCATTAATCATAATTTTAAAATTGTAAAAAAATATTAGTATCAAAAAATAGATGCTTTGAGAATAAAAGAGTCTATATTCATTTGGAAAATCTTGATAAGAATATCACAAGACCAATGTATAATTATGTGCTTTTTATCAGCATGAAGAAATGTTAAAAAAAAAAGTAAAAATAAAAGAATCCAATTATTTCTATCAATTGACAATGAAATGGTCAATCTAACATAACTAAACAGTATAAATCATTTATATTCTATACTAATCTTCACTCAAAAAAAATGACGATGATCCAAATTCAAAAATGAACCTCACATTATTCAATTCAAATTCACCAAAAAAAAAAAGAATTTGAGAAGTTCAACTAGAAAGACATAAAATAGAGTAATTAAATGTTCATGCAAAGTTCAATATTAGCAAAATTCATATTTTTTATTCTTAAATAATGAATTCCTTCTAATTGTATAATTACATTTTGTTTGTCTTAGCAAGGAAAAATAACATTCAAAATGTTATGCCAAATAACACTCAAAATATTCATACAAATTTCTTGCATTTGTTAAAATTTGTTGATTTCATTAGAAACTTAACTAGGGATATTACGTTTAAGTAAAAATAATTAGAATGACAAAACCTAATAAGCCAATTTTTTCCTCTAATACCTGTTCAGAAATTGATTTTATAATTTATGTCTTTATTGCTAATAATTATGAATTCTATTTACTAGACTCACACTTGATGGCAAAATTTTTGCGAGTATACAATAACTTTGATGAAAAATAACTGTATTAAGAATCGTTTGTAAAAATTGAATCCATAATTTACCCAAAAACTCAAAATGAATTAAAAAAAGCTCAAAATAAATTCAAAAATTAATAGACCAAAGAGTTCATATTTAGATAGTCTCTTGTAACAACAATTTGTTAAAGAAATTAAAAATATAAAACATTCTATTATCAAGTAAACAATCAAATTTCACAAAAAAAGATTATATCTAAGAGATGTTATTTTTGAGTTAATAAAATCACATACAAAGTACATGAAATATTACTAGTAATGTAAAAGATCATTACCTGTTAGGAGATTTTTAATAATATTAGCTTATTTGCATTCTTACTATTTTAACTAATTCAAAACATATTGAAGTTTTCAAAAATTAACAAAGATTTCGTAGGTGATTAATTAACTTTCACGTTTCATGTATAGGTAAAAGGGATTAACATTTCTTGAGAACACTCACAACTTGCTAGTACACCTAAATTACATTCACTCATAACTAATGCTCCATTTTTCAGACGCTGTTGGGTGTTAATCAAGTTTAGTAGTGATCAATTATCGGCATAATTAAAATTGAGATCAAATCGTCGAATCCTCAATTTCTCCCATCAGTGGAGATAATCCTTGCCGATTTTGGGACTAGTACCATTAGTCCTTGTTAGTAATGGATTAGTTTCCGGTGAAAGATGGAAACTTCGTCGAAAAGTAAAGAAGTTGTGTCAAAGTAAAATTCCAGCTGAACTAAGTAATGACGCATTAAGATACCCCCTTGTCATCACAAACATCACCTTTCAATGCCTTGGCCCTATATAAATATACTTGTAATGTAGACAAATCCACATCGAACATACGAACAATCTTTCTTTGTCAGTACACTAAAAAAACCCAAGTACATACTGCATATCTTCAAGCTTCCTCATCCCAATGGAGAATTGCCATTTTCTAGTTGTAACATTTCCAGGCCAAGGCCATATCAACCCTACCCTCGAATTTGCGAAACGCCTAGCAAAACTTGGCGTTAGAACGACATTTTCAACCAGTCTTGGTGCGATCAACCGCATGAACAGAGCCTCAGATTCATTACCGGAAACATTAAGTGTTGTTGCTTTTTCGGATGGTTATGATCAAGGTTTGACTACTGTTGATGATTTTCAAGAATATATAAATTCTCTGATTACTCGTGGCTCTCAAACCCTGAAAGAACTCATCATGGATCAGAGCAATGAGGACCATCCTATCACTCATGTGGTCTACACCACACTTATGTCATGGGTAGGTCAAGTTGCTCACCAACTTCAGATTCCATCAACTCTTCTTTGGATTCAGCCGGCAGCCCTTTTTGACATTTACTACTATTTCTTCAGTGGCTATGAAGAAATTATTCGTGATAGTAGTAGCAGTAAAGCAATTCAGTTACCCGGATTGCCAACACTGGCTAGCCGAGATCTCCCCTCATTTTTACTGCCTTCAGATGCGTTCAATTTTGCTTTGCCTCTGCTCAAGGGACATTTTGAGATACTCGAAAAGGAAGAAACACCAAAAGTCCTTGTAAATACTTTCGATGCTTTGGAACCTGAGACTCTTAAGGCTGTGGAGAAGTTGAAGCTGGTGGCTGTTGGGCCTTTGATTCCTTCAGCTTTCTTAGATGGAAGGGATCCTTCGGATTCATCTTTTGGTGGTGACTTGCTTCAGACAACAAATGATTCTCTCGAGTGGCTGAATTCAAAAAATGATGCATCTGTTGTTTATATAGCATTTGGGAGTTACTCAGATGTGTCCTTGAAACAATTGGAGGAGATTGCCCAAGGGCTGCTGCAAAGCAAGAAGCCATTTCTGTGGGTGATTAGGAGATCCCCGAAGGGTGAGAAACTGGAGGAAAAGTTAAGCTGTAAGGATGAGTTGGAAAAGCAAGGAATGATAGTTTCTTGGTGCTCCCAGGTGAAGGTTTTGTCACACCCTTCCGTGGGATGCTTTGTGACTCATTGTGGATGGAATTCTTCTCTAGAAAGCTTGGCTTCTGGAGTGCCAGTGGTGGCAATTCCTATCTGGACCGATCAAAGTACAAATGCAAAGTTTATACAAGATGTTTGGAAGACTGGGATAAGGCCAATGGCCAACGAAGAGGGAGTAGTGGGGGCCGATGAAATTAGAAGAAGCTTGGAAATTGTTATGGATGGTGGGGAGAGAGGTGAAGAAATGAGCAAAAATGCTAAAAAATGGAGGGAGTTGGCTGTAGAAGCTGCCAAAGATGGAGGATCCTCTAATCTTAATGTCAAGGCTTTTGTGGATGAGGTTGCAGCTGGAGTAACTAGAGAATAGAGATATACGTAGTATCTATAGTGGCATTAAATTCAGTGAAGATAAAAATGGTGGGAAATCTACGTATCTATCTATCTATCTCTAAGTTCATAGGCCAAGTTAATGATGCACCAATAAGTTTACATAGATTCTTTCCGAAGAAAAAGAAAAAGTTTACATAGATGGGTAATTTTGTAAGTTAATTACAGAATTACGCATTCCAAAGTATTTGACTTGTTCAATGGCTATCCAATTCGTACATTTGATTTTTTCTGTAAGTTTTCGCTTTACACACCATGATTACTTGTACCAATGGTTGAATTAGAGCCAAATGTTTCTTTCTATCAATCACATTACCGATTGTAGATGCTTTAGCTGGCAACTTGGGACCTTGGATAATGTTTTCAATTATTGACATCTGACAAACGATATGAATAGTATCCGGCTCATGAAATTGATGCTCTCTGCAATTACTTTTGATTTGCTACACACGCATTGCTTTTGTCAAGATTAGTCATTTTCTTTTGGAGATTGCTAAGATTATAGTCTATAACTTGACATGAGTTATGAATAGCTATGGACCACTAGTTTAGTTTCATTAAAAACCTGTTACCTATTCAATCTGTTGCCATTAAATATTTGTTAAAATGAACAATCAAACTCGAATGCAAGAGTTTCTGATTGGTTAGATTCATTTACACCCATAAGTATTTCTATTTATTGGGCCATATGCAAATGTTTCCTAATGCAACTTAGATGCCACAGTTAAGGTCCAATATGGAGCATCAGGAGTACGTGGTTTAAAAATAAACCCCTCTAAACTTGGAATTGGAGGAGTCCAAGCAGGTTTTCATAAGAAAGTCGAATGTTATATTGCTCTGAAAATACCTTCTAATGATAGTTTAAGCACTTTTCAATTTTCCTCTGCCATTTGTATAACTCCTGTAGTTTCATTAAAAATCTAATTCCACGCACCTAAAGGGCACTTGGGAGAATACCATGATGCAAAGGATGTATCCATAGTTTTGCTACTGCAAAGGAGTCAAAGAATGCTGTTTTGAAATCCTAAAAGTGAGTTCATTCATCTATAGGGATAAAATTGTCAACTAATTTGAACGGTTTTCGTCAAATTACATTTTAAATAGAATTACAGGGAGCTAAATTATAAATTTTTAAATCACAAGGTGTTAAACTGAATATCAATGAAGGGCATGTCTCTCAAACTTAGTTAGTTTGGATGGTTTCTGTTAATGTTTCACTTTAGTTAAAACTTCAGGGAGTCATAATGTAGGTTTCCGGAACTTAAGGAGTTAAATTGAACATTAGTTAGACCACAAGGAGGTTCTCTGTATTTTACCCCAACCAGAAATAATCAATGGTGAAAAATGCCATCGTATAGCCGCCTGTATCAATTTATTGAATAGCTCCTGAAGTTAAAAATAACCAAATTACACAAACTTTTGCAATCTTCTTTTATTTTTTTTAATTCAATTCTGCAGAACACAATGTTGGTTTAGCACAGTAAAGAAGATAATAAGAAAGTAAAAGAATCTAAGAGGCAATTAATCAAATATTAAATGGGTAATTTTAAAGAAGTAGGACAAACTTGACATTAAACAACCAGTTCGCTTCAGCACTTATGTAATGCTTTACAACTGCAAAAACGACCCATGTAACAGCCAAAAAAAAATTATGATCAGCACAAAAGAAAAAAATATCATTACTCATTACTCAGTACCATTTAAGAACATAAAGAGAAGCCATCCACTAAATTTCTTATAAAAGGGGGGAAAAAAATCTTATCTTCAAGCCAAACTCCAGTCCAGTGGAAGAAACAGAACTCTGGAGAAAGGAAATGAAGAAGACCCAAATTTGCCAATAATCTCTTACAAATGTGCCATACGGTCAGTCATAAAATAAGAAGAGAAAAAAAAAAAAGAAAAGCAATGCATTAGATGTTCAGAGAATGAAAAATTATCAACAACTTATTTTACTCATTAGAGCAATATCGGAAGCATATTAAAGCACAAGAACCAGAATAAGTAACTTAAATTTTGATAGCAACCTGGCATGCATCTTGTTCTAATGTGGGGACGACCATAGACAAGTGAACAAACTTCATGAGGGAGACTTGCTGACATTTTCAGAAATTTATCACTCTTGTCAAAATGTGAGTGCAGAGGCTGCCTAAGCTCTTTTGTAGTTGAAAACTGATAGAAGAAGATCACGTCATAGTCAATATGATTATAGGCTGTAGATATAAGTCCCAAGAACAGCACTCCAAAATATTGTAAAACAATCAGAATTGCAATCTTCTAATAAGGGATCCATCATTAGAGAATCTAATAAACACATGTATAATAATCAAGATTTTAAACATTTTGTCATTCATGCAACCAAAACAACATGAATCTGAATAAAAGCAAAGACAAAACTGAAGTTGAGCCAAACACACACAACTCATGGTAAGTAGATGAGTTGAACTTTTCTCTAAATCTTTCTTCTTGTCAACAGATGAAAATTTAATCAAGATCCAAAGACAATTCATTCATCAGACAGAACTGGAAATGAAAAAAAAAAAAAAAAGAAGGTAACAGATGACTTCAAGTAAATCCAGAGTCTGAGAATAGCATCCTTCTAGGAGTATTCTCAACTTTTCGACTTAAAACCTTCAAATTACAAAAAATTAAACTCCCGATTAGATCAGTGGAAGAAATACGAATAAACCAGTTAAGTTAAAAAGAACACATAAAATAGACAAGAGAACTAAAGTTAACATAAGTGAAGCAGCTATTGAAAGATTATGAGTAACAAGGAAACGAAAAGATGGAACTTTGCTCATAAATATATAATCACATAACACACTAATATTCTTATGAAAACATCAAAATGAATCACAACAAAATGCAGCCATCAAGTTTGCTCATGTATTGAAGGAAGAGAAGAAACTGACCTCCAAATGAATCAATTTGTCCACAATTTTTTTGAATTCTAAATAAAGACCTACAAGATGTTGTCAATCAAGGTCAAACCCAATACGAAATTGTTAGTTAGAGCACATAAATAACAAACTCTCAATTTGTGTAATATTGATAGGTTAAAAAAATAGACTAAAAGAAGAAAAATAATTACCCTCATCAAGAGAGACTGCAGAGAAGAAGATGGGAAAAGCAGAGTGCTAGCTATTGCTGCTATTTCCTTGCAATTGGAAACCTCAGATAGTAAGAGAGACAGAGAAAATAGGTTTACGGATTGATAAGTACATTTCTTCCAATTTGGGTTTCCTATTTTCCTGAAAAAAAAAACCTAAAATTGCTAGAAGACCTATCTAGCATTATGAGTAGTATGGGGGAAAATCACCAAGAAATCCGATGGTAGTGAGATGATAGAGCGTACGGCTGAGAAGAATCGAATGGCTAGCTATAATTGTGGGGAAGAAGTGTGTTTGGATTGTAGATTATTTGGGATAATTTTGTGAAAAAAATACTGTAACACTTTTTTGATGTGATGTATATGAGATAAAAAGGTGGTTGAAAATTGTGTCGATGATGCAAGCAAAAAATTTTGGGCAAATAACATCCATCCAATTCTTTGCAGGAGGGAAAAACCAAATCTAACGAAAATCTCTACATTTGACTCTTTTAGAGTACGATTGTCATGTGGGCAAGGAAATTGTGCAACAAAAAAAGTTAAAGAGAAGCTCCTCTGTTTTGACATCGAAGGTAGAAGAAAACAGGGGCTATTGTCTATAAGAGCAGGTGCTCTCCTTTTTACGTTAAGACAACAAAGGAAAAAAGGAAAGGCGGAGGAACAAAGAAGGAAGAGCAGAGAAAGAAGGAAGTGTAGGAGGAAAAGTAGAGGTAAAATATTGATTTCGACCTTGAACAGTAAAAGACTGTTCTCAGGGCATGTTATATTCGAAAGGGCAAAACAGTAAATGTAAATGAAAAGATGAAATTGCCCTCAAATAGTGTTTTACTGTTCTTGTCAGAAGCCACTCTCCAGGCCTATTTTTGGCAGACAATGCTGCTGTACAGTGTTCCCCCTCTCTAAACGCTGCCACGTGGATGAATGTGGGAGTAGAAGGCTTAGGTTTTTATATAATTGTAAGATGTGATGATTTTATTTTTTTGGGTATAAACTACAAGTATTCATATCCGTTGATTGAGATGCAATTTCGGGCATTAGGAGTGGTGACGATGAGTGAGAATACCTCCCTTCCACACGTAAAAGTAACACCTTCTATTCGACTTTCTTGCTCGTTTCCAACTACTCAACTGTTCATAGTCTAAATTTGCTATCAGGATTGTCCAAAAGTGCCTTGTTTTCTATGTTGTGTTTGTAGGTGGGAAGTTCAACACGCTAAGTTCGGCTTCCTCCCCTCCCTGCACGCACAATCTCCTTCTCGCCTCTATAAACTCTCTTATCTTTACTTCAACCACTAATTTAGGCATCGAAATTTTCCCACGAGATAACCTCCAATCTTGTGTCTTTCTATCTAGTTGTGTTTGGACACAAGAAGTTCAGCTCAGACTTTGTCAATTTCTTGATTGCGCATATGCATAATTTACTATCAGTCACATATAGTTGTAGATCTTAACTTTAAAAATTCTCTAACATAGTTGTAGATTATTTGAGATAATTTGTGAAAAAAGATACTGTAGCACTTTTTTGATGTGATGTATGTGAGATAAAAAGGTGACTGGAATTTGTGTCGATAATGGAAACAAAATTTTTTAGGTAAATTAAAGCAATCCAAACAAACCCTTGGCTAAAGTTTCATTTGAATTAAGACGTATGCATTATAAGAATAACCCCCAACCCCCCTCCCCCCCAAACTTGTGTATCTAAATATCTTTGTTTGCAAATGGAGGCAAGAATGGACCAAAGATTCTTAGCTAGGCTAGATTCTGGGTAGGAGTATACTCCTCCTAAATCCTTCTCTGTCTACACTAGTTGGAAGAAGTATTCGTATACTACCCCATATTCGATCTTGTTCCCAACAACAGTCAAACCAATTATTTCACCAGCATTATAAGTACTTTTGTGTCTTTAGCTTCCTAGCATCCAAAATGTCCAGCACCTAATATTTTTTTAGCTGATGGAGTCAGAAAAGCAACAGAACGTTTCCTAGCCACGTTTTCCCATTGGTCACTTATGGGCAAAACTACAAATAGTGCTGGTCGATCTGGGACATACATAAGAATGAGTCCTAAAGAAGGAAGATAGGTATCTATCTCCTATATTTATCTCCAATATCACAGCCTTTTATATGAATTTGATCGGAGTTACGGAGGAGGGCTACTTAAATTCAAATTCCACCATGTTTAAGGCTGAGAAGACGATCTTGAATTACAATGAAGTTGAACACCATTTTTGAAAGGAGAAAAGGGCTGTTGAAATACAGAGAAAATAATACAAACATGACAAAATTTTAAGTCAAGTTTTGCAATGCATTTGCCATCTTCATTTCATTGTGGTGTATTTCATGTAGACTAGAAAGTAACGTTTTATATGCCCTTCGTCATGTACTACTACGACTTAATAAACACTACTTAACAAAAAAAAAAAAAGACGGTCCAAGTTTAATGAGTATGTTCGCTCTTTTTGAAATAATGAGTAGATTCATGTTGACTGAATCTGCATGTGTGGCTTCGTTAGCATAGTTCCTCTTCCGTGCACCAAAACCATGAACACTAACTTCTGGACAAGGATTATCTCCATTCAGGCACTTAATAGTTGATCCTTGGCATACCAGATTCCATAGATGACTCTGCATCTATTGACATGATTAAAGATGAAATTATTAGACAATTTTAATACTAAAAACTGCTTAGTTTTGAGTTTTGACTTCCTTCTCCTTGGTTATCTTATGAATCTATCTATCTATTACTATATTAAAAAAATGATGGGTCTTGGTGTATAAATTGTAAGTACTGTTTGATCTTCGTTTTTATTATACCCATATCATCCCCAATCTTTTAATTAGAGTTATTGCATTTTAATTATGGCAGTAATTAAAAATATGAAACATTTCAATTGATCAAACTCAATAATAATGGTAATTAAAATGAAAAACTCTCTATTAAAAATATTTAGTGACCCTTACACTCTATCTCCATCTCCAATTCTGCAAAGTTTATTGCTCGAAATAGTGTGACCAATTGCGTTAATCATAATTTTACAATTGTAAAAAATATTAGTATCAAAAAATAGATGCTTTTAGAATAAAAGAGTATATTCATTTGGAGAATCTTGATATGAATATCACAAGACCAGTGTATAATTATGTGCTTTTTATCAGCACGAAGAAATGTTAAAAAAAAAGTAAAAGTAAAAGAATCCAATTATTTCTATCAATTGAATCTCAATTGACAATGAAATAGTCAATCTAACATAACTAAACAGTATAAATCATTTATATTCTATACTAATCTTCACTCAGAAAAAATGACGATGATCCAAATTCAAAAATGCACCTCACATTATTCAATTCAAATTCACCAAAAAAAAGAATTTGAGAAGTTCAACTAGAAAGACATAAAATAGAGTAATTAAATGTTCATGCAAAGTTCAATATTAGCACAATTCATATTTTTTATTCTTAAATAATGAATTCCTTCTAATTGTATAATTACATTTTGTTTGTCTTAGCAAGGAAAAATAACATTCAAAATGTTATGCCAAATAACACTCAAAATATTCATACAAATTTCTTGCATTTGTTAAAATTTGTTGATTTCATTAGAAACTCAACTAGGGATATTACGTTTAAGTAAAAATAATTAGAATGACAAAACCTAATAAGCCAATTTTTTTCCTCTAATACCTGTTCAGAAATTGATTTTATAATTTATGTCTTTATTGCTAATAATTATGAATTCTATTTACTAGACTCACACTTGATGGCAAAATTTTTGCGAGTATACAATAACTTTGATGAAAAATAACCGTATTAAAAATCATTTGTAAAAATTGAATCCATAATTTACCCAAAAACTCAAAATGAATTAAAAAAAGCTCAAAATAAATTCAAAAATTAATAGACCAAAGAGTTCATATTTAGATAGTCTCTTGTAACAACAATTTGTTAAAGAAATTAAAAATATAAAACATTCTATTATCAAGTAAACAATCAAATTTCACAAAAAAAGATTATATCTAAGAGATGTTATTTTTGAGTTAATAAAATCACATACAAAGTACATGAAATATTACTAGTAATGTAAAAGATCATTACCTGTTAGGAGATTTTTAATAATATTAGCTTATTTGCATTCTTACTATTTTAACTAATTCAAAACATATTGAAGTTTTCAAAATTAACAAAGATTTCGTAGGGTGATTAATTAACTTTCACGTTTCATGTATAGGTAAAAGGGATTAACATTTCTTGAGAACACTCACAACTTGCTAGTACACCTAAATTACATTCACTCATAACTAATGCTCCATTTTTTAGACGCTGTTGGGTGTTAATCAAGTTTAGTAGTGATCAATTATCGGCATAACTAAAATTGAGATCAAATCATCGAATCCTCAATTTCTCCCATCAGTGGAGATAATCCTTGCCGATTTTGGGACTGGTACAATTAGTCCTTGTTAGTAATGGATTAGTTTCCGGTGAAAGATGGAAACTTCGTCGAAAAGTAAAGAAGTTGTGTCAAAGTAAAATTCCAGCTGAACTAAGTAATGACGTATTAAGATACCCCCTTGTCATCACAAACATCACCTTTCAATGCCTTGGCCCTATATAAATATACTTGTAATGTAGACAAATCCACATTGAACATACAAACAATCTTTCTTTGTCAGTACACTAAAAAAACCCAAGTACATACTGCATATCTTCAAGCTTCCATCATCCAAATGGAGAATTGCCATTTTCTAGTTGTAACATTTCCAAGCCAAGGCAATATCAACCCTACCCTCCAATTTGCGAAACGCCTAGCAAAACTTGGCGTTAGAACGACATTTTCAACCAGTCTTGGTGCGATCAACCGCATGAACAGAGCCTCAGATTCATTACCGGAAACATTAAGTGTTGTTACTTTTTCGGATGGTTATGATCAAGGTATGACTACTGTTGATGATTTTCAAGAATATATAAATTCTCTGATTACTCGTGGCTCTCAAAGCCTGAAAGAACTCATCATGGATCAGAGCAATGAGGACCATCCTATCACTCATGTGGTCTACACCACGCTTATGTCTTGGGTAGGTCAAGTTGCTCACCAACTTCAGATTCCATCAACTCTTCTTTGGATTCAGCCGGCAGCCCTTTTTGACATTTACTACTATTTCTTCAGTGGCTATGAAGAAATTATTCGTGATAGTGGTAGCAGTAAAGCAATTCAGTTACCCGGATTGCCAACACTGGCTAGCCGAGATCTCCCCTCATTTTTACTGCCTTCAGATGCGTTCAATTTTGTTTTGCCTCTGCTCAAGGGACATTTTGAGATACTCGAAAAGGAAGAAACACCAAAAGTCCTTGTAAATACTTTCGATGCTTTGGAACCTGAGACTCTTAAGGCTGTGGAGAAGTTGAAGCTGGTGGCTGTTGGGCCTTTGATTCCTTCAGCTTTCTTAGATGGAAGGGATCCTTCGGATTCATCTTTTGGTGGTGACTTGCTTCAGACAACAAATGATTCTCTCGAGTGGCTGAATTCAAAAAATGATGCATCTGTTGTTTATATAGCATTTGGGAGTTACTCAGATGTGTCCTTGAAACAATTGGAGGAGATTGCCCAAGGGCTGCTGCAAAGCAAGAAGCCATTTCTGTGGGTGATTAGGAGATCCCCGAAGGGTGAGAAACTGGAGGAAAAGTTAAGCTGTAAGGATGAGTTGGAAAAGCAAGGAATGATAGTTTCTTGGTGCTCCCAGGTGAAGGTTTTGTCACACCCTTCCGTGGGATGCTTTGTGACTCATTGTGGATGGAATTCTTCTCTAGAAAGCTTGGCTTCTGGAGTGCCAGTGGTGGCAATTCCTATCTGGACCGATCAAAGTACAAATGCAAAGTTTATACAAGATGTTTGGAAGACTGGGATAAGGCCAATGGCCAATGAAGAGGGAATAGTGGGGGCCGATGAAATTAGAAGAAGCTTGGAACTTGTCATGGATGGTGGGGAGAGAGGTGAAGAAATGAGAAAAAATGCTAAAAAATGGAGGGAGTTGGCTGTAGAAGCTGCCAAAGATGGAGGATCCTCTAATCTTAATGTCAAAGCTTTTGTGGATGAGGTTGCAGCTGGAGTTGTTACTAGAGAATAGAGATATACGTAGTATCTATAGTGGCATTAAATTCAGTGACGATAAAAATGGTGGGAAATCTACGTATCTATCTATCTATCTCTAAGTTCATAGGCCAAGTTAATGGTGCACCAATAAGTTTACATAGATTCTTTCAGAAGAAAAAGAAAAAGTTTACATAGATGGGTAATTTTGTAAGTTAATTACAGAATTACGCATTCCACAGTATTTGACTAGTTCAATGGCTATCCAATTTGTGCATTTGATTTTTTCTGTAAGTTTTCGCTTTACTTACCATCATTACTTGTTCCAATGGTTGAATTAGAGCCAAATGTTTCTTTCTATCACATTACCGATTGTAGATGCTTTAGCTGGCAACTTGGGACCTTGGATAATGTTTTCAATTATTGACATCCGATAAACCATATGAATAGTATCCGGCTCATGAAATTGATGCTCTCTGCAATTACTTTTGATTTGCTACACACGCAATGCTTTTGTCAAGATTAGTCATTTTCTTTTGGAGATTGCTAAGATTATAGTCTATAACTTGACATGAGTTACGGACAGCTATGGATCACTAGTCGAGTTTCATTAAAAACCTGTTACCTATTCAATCTGTTGCCATTAAATATTTGTTAAAATGAACAAACAAACTCAGATGCAAGAGTTTCCGATTGATTAGATTCATTACACCCATAAGTATTTCTATGTATTGGGCCATATGCAAATGCTTCCTAATGCAACTTAGATGCCATAGTTAAGGACCAATATGGGACATTAGGAGTACGTGATTTAAAAATAACCCGCTCTAAACTTGGAATTGGAGGAGTCCAAGCAGGTTTTCATCAAACAGTCGATTGTTATATTGCTCTGAAAATACCTTCTAATGACAGTTTATGCACTTATCAATTTTCCTCTGCCATTTATGTTTTTTGTTTTAGAACCATTTGTTATTTTTGATAATTTACGGTTCTAAACTTAATTTCATACTTGTCACTCTCTAATTTAATCATCTTTCCCCTCTAATCACAATTTTTTTTTTTTGACAAAGTAACTCTTTTCATTATGTAAGCAACGAATGGTTCCCAACAGCAAGAAAAGCCACCCTATACAAGCACAACAAAACAAGACACCATAATTAAGTCTCTAATCCCAATTGGACATGCATAATTAGTTCTCTTCTTTGAACATGACCGACGGGGTCGTGACTCGTGCATTGCTGCTGATTAGACTGAACTGAAAACCTTCATCATCCCACAGTATCTATGACCTGTTAGTGACTGAAATGATTGAGCAATACAACGGCTTTCATACAGTAATTGTTAAAAGCGTTATGGGATAACTTTGGACCATCGAAATTAAAAAAAAAAAAAAAATCTAGAAGATAAGTTAATTTAGTATGGCAAGAGTTGTCAGACTGAAACTTAAGCTTTAGCTTGCCTATCAGCTTCTTCTTCTTGTAGTTTTCTCTTTTCAATTCCCAGGTTGAAGAATCCACTTCTATCCCTGAAAATTGAAATTACTTATGTCAGGTCTCTTTTAACTTGTAACATTAAAGGAGAAAATACGTGTAAAACAATGGATTCTACAAACAAAAGAGGAATTCGAACCTGCTGATTGTATGGAAAAAATAGGGCAGCTTAATAGAACTCTCTCCTTTTTTTTTTTTTTTTTCCTTTATTTCCCCTTTCCTAGTCCTAAAGGCACAATCAAAGTTTTATTTTTTTCCCTTCCAACTAAGTAAATGATGAAAAGACAAAAGGATTAGCCTAAAGAACATAAAAAAAAAAGGACGAACTTATTTTACAAAACAGAAAAGAGAAGCTCATTTACCAGCATCATACTTAAAACTTCTGCAGAATCAAATGTAAAACAAGGGAAATTTCTGAAATACAGAATTGTCACATACCAAACATTATTTATTTTCAGAAGTAGGTTCCTAGAGGGGCTTTAAATGGACTCTATAATAAGTAAGAATATGCATCATTAGCACTTCTTGAACTTGCCACTTAAGATGGAATCCAAAAACACGAAGGAAAACATGCATTTACCTTCCGATTGGATCTCAGGGTACTAGTGTTATTGGTCGTCATATCAAAGCCAAAAGAGGATAATTATGTCTAGTAAAAGTTCAAAAGTGATTATAAGAGAAAAGTTGTGGATCTGGTTTAAACATCAAACAAATTTCTCAGTTGTTTAAAGTCGTTGTACTAAAATTTGATATAAATTTATAGATTAAGTTGTATTTATACATTAAATTGAACATGTACACAAATAAAATTTACAAGTATTATAAAAGTAAAAATTACATTAATAGTCCCTCACATATTATGTAGGTGAAAGTTTAGTTCTCCAAAATGAAATGAGTGGTTTTAGTTCCTAAGATATACAATGTATTTGAGTATGAAATAAGAAATAAAAAAAGTATGTATTTGAGCATAAGAAATAAAAAAAAATGTATTAAGAATTTCTTGTTTCATAAGAAATAAAAAAGGGATAATATCATAAACCTCCCCTGAGGTTTCTCGTAATATCACCTGGCACCCCTATAGTTTTAAAAATATCACTCACCTCCCTTGGTAATTGTAAATTGACTATATTAACCTTCACTTGGTACATGATTTACATATCAAATAAATGGATGTCAAAATGAAAGAAAAGAATCAAAAGTCACTTTCTTCTTTTTTCTTTATCCAACGCTCTTTTATTCTTTTTTTTGTATGGCTGTACAATTTTTTACTTATAAATTGTAATAAATTAAATTTTATTTTTTAATTGTGATAATATGGAATATGAATGTAAGATTTTTTCCTTTGTTTTGAGTTGACTTTTATAATGAATTAGTACAATTTAAAGACTTGGATCACAAGTTGTGAAGATGTTAGGCAAAAAAAAAAAAATTGGCTCATAATGAATCAGTTTTAAATATGTAAATTAAATTGGTACTAGTATATTTCTTTACAAATATCTTTTTTTTTATTTTTAAACTTTTTATTTTTATGAATTATAGATTTGTGATATAGTGGTACGAGTAGAAATTATTTTTTAGGTGGTGATTTTTTTTTTGAACAAGAGTATTTTTATTTAGCAAAATGAGCAAAAGGGTAGTTTGGGGTTTTTATAAATTTTGTTACACAAATAACAAAAATAAGGGAGGTAAGTGATATTTTCAAAAGTTCAGAGGTACCAGGTGATATTAAGAGAAACCTCCCTGAGGTTTCTGATATTAACCCAATAAAAAAAGTATTCCAGTGTGCCCTTTGTATATTCCAGTCTGGTCTTTCTTGGCGCGTTGCCTTGCGCGCGGGAGGCTTTCACACCACAAATTACGTATGTCAGGTTTTGCCCGATCCCTCTGACATTACCCCCAAAGTTGTATTTGACTGATACGTCAAATCAGATAATGATACAACACTGCTACTTTTCAATGATTTGAAGCATACCTGTCCCTAGTCCGTAATGGAGTACGGCGGATGCTGCTCCCCAGCGTCATCACAAACGTCACAGTTCAATGGCTTCGCCCTGATTTAATTTCGGCCTTGTTTGATAACTTTTTTGTCAGGTTTGTAGGTTTGTATGCTGCTTCTTTTTTACCTACTTTTACTACAGAAACCTTAAAAAACTTCTAAAATTTTAATGCAAATTTTTAACAATTTTGTCTAAAACTTGTTTGTTTCCTATATTATTTGCAAAAATTCTTAAAAAACTCCCAAAGTTTTTAATATAGCACACGTAAAACACATAAAAAACTTCACTTTCAAAATTTTTTTCTACAACTTCTACCGTAAATTACACTAGAGTTTTATACGAACTCCCAAAAAACTTAATTGCCAAACAAGGCCTTCGTTTTAACAGCCACATTTGCACCCAGCCCTGTAGAATCAAGCCCCATTAAATACACAAACAACCAATCTTTTCTTTTTCAACGCACACTCTAAAACTCATACATAGCTCCAAGCTTCCCCCCAAACGCCAGCAATGGAGAAATGCCATTTCCTTGTTGTAACATTTCCAGGCCAAGGCCATATCAATCCCACCCTCCAATTCGCAAAACGCCTGGCAAAATTGGGCGTTAAAACTACATTTTCAACCAGTCTTGGTGCAATCAACCGCATGAGCAGAACTTCAGATTCATTACCAGAAAAATTAAGCATTGTTGCTTTTTCTGATGGTTTTGATCATGGCTGGAAGTCCAACGATGATTTTGGACGATACATGACTTCTTTAGTAACTAGAGGCTCCCAAACCCTGAAAGAACTCATCATGGCTCAGAGCAATGAGGGCCATCCGATCACTCATGTGGTCTACTCCGTACTTATGTCTTGGGTTGGTCAACTTGCCCATCAACTTCAGATTCCATCAACTCTTCTTTGGATACAGCCAGCAGCTCTTTTCCAGCTCTACTATTGTTTCTTCAATGGCTATGGGGAAGTTATTGGAGACAGTGCTAGCAGTAAAACAATAAAGTTGCCCGGATTACCAACACTGGCTAGCCAAGACCTTCCCTCATTTTTTCTGGCCTCGAATCCTGATGTCTACAGTTTTGCTTTGCCCTCTATCAAGAAACACTTCGAGATACTCCAAGAGGAAGAAACACCGAAAGTTCTCGTAAATACATTCGATGCTTTGGAACCTGAGACTCTTAAGGCTGTTGACAAGATGAAGGTGGTGGCTGTTGGACCTGCGATTCCTTCAGCTTTCTTAGATGGAAGCGATCCTTCGGATTCTTCGTTTGGTGGTGACTTGCTTCAGAAAACGGAAGATTATGTCGAGTGGCTGAATTCCAAGAATGATGCATCTGTTGTTTATGTAGCATTTGGGAGTTACTCCGATGTGCCATTGAAACAACTGGAGGAGATTGCTCAAGGGTTGCTGCAAAGCAAGAAGCCATTTTTGTGGGTGATTAGGAAGTCTCCCAAGGGTGAGGAATTGGAGGAAAAGTTAAGCTGTAAAGAAGAGTTGGAAAAGCAAGGAATGATGGTTTCTTGGTGTTCACAAGTGGAGGTTTTGTCACACCCATCTGTGGGATGCTTTGTGACTCATTGTGGATGGAATTCTTCTCTAGAAAGTTTGGCTTCTGGGGTGCCTGTGGTGGCAATACCTCTCTGGATAGATCAAACTACCAATGCAAAGTTTATTCAGGATGTTTGGAAGACTGGGATAAGGCCTATGGCCAATGAAGAAGGAATAATAGAGGCTAATGAAATTAAACGAAGCTTGGAGATTGTTATGGATGGTGGAGAGAAAGGTGAAGAGATTAGAAAGACTGCTAAAAAATGGAGGGAGTTGGCCATAGAAGCAGCCAAAGATGGAGGATCCTCTAATCTTAATCTCAAGGCTTTTGTGGATGAGGTTGCAGTTGGTGCTACTTGAGAATATACATATTAGCTCAACTTTAGATGTACTTTTCTACTTAATATTTTAATTGATGTTGTGCTGAACCATGTAATTTTGATTCTCTTTGTTCTCCTATAATAGTAGTAAATTTTTTTTGTGGTCAGTATGCTTTTTTGTGATTAATGTAGTAGAGGGCTCTTGGAATCATTTCTTTTGACAGATTTAGAGTTCGAATCTTGAATTTGACAGTCGTAAAAGCAGTATAACAAGGGGTGGGAGGTTTAAAAAAAATTAATGAACCTTTTTTTTTTTCCTTTATAAAAGCATCTTTTTTGTGTTATATCTTCCTCGGTTTTTTTATTTAGTGGTTGGAGTATAAGATCGTGATTACATATTGAACTCATATGGATCAGCAATTTTAAAATTTGGGGTCAAGGAAGCTATCTTGAGGGGGGGCCAAAAAGAAAAGTCTCGTGGGCAAGCTAAGGGTAGAATCGACACCGGTCCATTAAAAAACCCTGCATTGTTGACCATTGATTTTGAGGCATTGGTGCATGTTCGGCAGATCGGAAATCCGTCGTGTCTGGATTTGAGTCTGAATCTTGTATCAAAGTTGCATGAATTTTTTTTTTTTAATTTTGATGTTTTCATGTTGTTTCTTTATTATTTTTTTTATGTCAAAACTTTTTGTTTTTAGTTAAACTCATCAAAATTGTCTTTAACACTTTGTGCCTGTATTTGAATGTTTGACCTGCGCAACTTAGATCCTTCATTCAGGTTCAGCATAAAATATTAGGAGTACCTCGCTCAGATATGATTGATAACCCGCTCTAGAGTCTAAACTTGGAGGTGTCCTAGTAGGGCTTTATAAAAAAGTCGCGTCATATTGCTCTGGATATACCTTCTAATGATACGTTTAAGTACTTTTCAATTCTCATACACCATTTACGTTCTTATTATCCATTCTGTCTTTTCAATAATTTACTGGATTTTTTTTGGTTATAATTTACTGTTCTAATCTTAATGTGGTACTTATCACTCTTTAATCTAAACCTATTTCCTCTCCAATCCCAAGTGCTTGTGCTGAAATTTTGTGCTCTTCTTTGAACATGGCCTACAGGGCTGTGCATCATTGCTGATCCCACTGAATTGAAAGAAAAGCCTGTATCACATCACAGTACATATGACACTTTAGGGACACAAGCACTGAAATGATTGAGCAATATTAACGGCTCTCATTTAACCGTGGAAGGTATCATTGGATAGTTTTGGACTATTATACGATTCAAACATATTTAAGAGATTGATATTCCATTTTGATATTGAAGTCAATTTGGCACGTGTAAGAGTTGTCAGATTGAAACTCAAGCTTTAACTTGCGTATCAGATCTTCTTCTCATAGTCTTTTCCTTTTCAATTCTCCTTTGCCATCCCTTTTGATAAAAATATCATTGGAATATTTGCACTAATGTTAAGAAATACATAAAACATGACATAAATATGTACATGACTAGAAATTAACCGAGACAATAGATTCTTCTCTTTTAAGTTTTAACTTGTAGCAGTAAAGGAGAAAATATACCATGTAAAACCAGGTATTCTACAAGCAAAAGAGGAATTAGAATTTACTAACAGGTATGAAAGGATAGATTATTGCACTTTGCATCTTAGTGGAACTTTTTTTTTTTTTTGGCTTTCCCAAGTTCTAATGGTGTAATCTAAATTTTATATTCGTTATCATAAACTTGTGAAGTAGGTAGGTAATATTACTCCTAAAATATATTGACACATTTCGACTAAGTAAAAGATGAAAAGAAAGAGAACGAACTTATTATAAAACAAAATAAGAAAGAGAAAAGCTCATTTAGCAGCATGATACTTCTGTGCAATCAATATATAAAACAAGGGTTGTTTCTGAAGTACCGAATTCTCACATACCAATAGAATAATTTACCAAGGCAAGGGCGCATGGTACCGGCACGGAAAATAGGAAATCATAATAGCAAAAAATGCAAGACCACCCGGAGGCGCCAATAGTAATCGGAGACAGAGACGAGCACCGTACGTGCCTACAGCAATTGTATCCTGCTTTGGATTTTGGACCCCGTCAACATCCTCCACCCACAATTTTTTGTCAAATTCTTTTCGAGGACTAACTCTTCCTTCATTTGCCATTTCTCATCTAGGCTGGTTTGGTTGTTGGAAAACACTTCTAAAACAGGCATTCATTCATTTATTCAAATCTTCAATTACAGCTTTAACCAAAGATGGAGGAAAATTACTCCATCATCCAGTTCTATCCCGCCTGATCTAAGAGAAAGTTTTGCTAGAACATGAGCTGGCATATTCCCTGTTTTACACACATGGGATGGGATATATTTTCAGACGATAATTTCAATTACTTCTTCATGCATTTATATGTTCTTAGACGATAATTTCAATGGTTGGGTTGTTCAAGTTAACCAGCCCTTTTTTCACATATTCTCTTTATTTGAGCTCTTTCTTGGCTGATTATTTACTGTTCTTTGCTATTTTATTCGAAATTAAACAAATATGCAGCCTTTTACCACCTGATGATGATGATTATGTGCGTGTGTGTATCATTAGTAGGCTCCAAATAAGCGCATTATTAACTCATCCACTTGAAATCAGAAACTACACAAAATTTCATTTCCAGAAGTAGGTTCCATGAGGAATGTTGAATAGACTGTACAACGAGGAAGATTATGCATCATCTAGCGCTTGCTGAACTTGCCACTTTGGATGAATCCAAAATAAAAACAAGCATTTACCTTCCAATTGGATTTCAGGGCCCCAGCTAGTATTATCGGTTGTCATATCAAGCCATAAGATGATATGCTTGGTAAAAGTTCAACACTGACTACAAGACAAAAGAAGTTGTATGTCCATTTCAAGCATCAAAGTAAGATCTCGGTTGCATTATGTAATGATTGGGATGGAAGAAGGGATAGAAGGGTTTGGTACAGTTTTTTTGCTAGAATTTGATGTGTGTTAGTTATAGATCAAGGTATGTTCATACATTAAGTTGATATGCACACACGAAATTTATGCATTAACAAAATTATATGATTGAATATCAGATCATGTAAAAACATAGCAATAGTACAGTTGCACAAATACCTACCCATGGTCCAGAAGTTCTGTGGATACTCCTTTCCTGCCAAGCGTCATCAGAAACACCACAATTCAATGCCTTAGCCCTATACGATATCATTCTAACAGCTACCATTGTACCATATCCATAATCATAGCATCACATACTTGTAACTCTGCACACCAATCCTCATTAAACCCACAAACAACTTTTCGTTTTGAATACACTAAAAAACCAAGAACATATCTCCAAGCTCCCCCACACGCCACCAATGGAGAATTGCCATTTTCTTGTTGTAACATTTCCTGCCCAAGGCCATATCAATCCCAGCCTCCAATTTGCGAAACGCCTAGCAAAATTGGGTGTTAAAACAACATTTTCAACCAGTTTTGGAGCAATCGATCTCATGAACAAAACCTCAGATTCCATACCAGAAAAATTAAGCATTGTTCCTTTCTCTGATGGTTATGACTAGTGGATTACTAGCGGTGATTTTGGAGAATATTTGACTTCTCAAAAGAGTCTTGGCTCCCAAAGCCTGAAAGAACTCATCATGGCTCAGTGCAACAAGGGACAGGCAATCACTCATGTGGTCTACACCACACTCATGTCCTGGGTAGGTCAACTTGCTCATCAGCTTCAGATTCCATCAACTCTTCTTTGGATTCAGCCAGCAGCCCTTTTCGATATCTACTATTATTTCTTCAAGGGCTGCGGGGAAACTACTGGAGATAGTGCTAGCAGTAAAACAATTCTTCTACCTGGATTGCCGACTCTAGCTATCAGAGATCTCCCCTCATTTTTGCTGGATTCAAATCCTGGTGTTTACAGTTTGGTTTTGCCCACTATCAACAAGCACTTCGAGATACTCCAAGAGGAAGAAACACTAAAAGTTCTCGTAAATACATTCGATGCTTTGGAACCTGAGACTCTTAAGGCTGTTGAGAAGTTGAAGCTGGTGGCTGTTGGACCTCTGATTCCTTCAGCTTTCTTAGATGAAAGCGATCCTTCGGATTCTTCGTTTGGTGGTGACTTGTTTCAGACCACGAAACATTATATTGACTGGCTGAATTCAATGAATGATGCATCTGTTGTTTATGTAGCATTTGGGAGTTACTCCGATGTGCCATTGAAACAACTGGAGGAGATTGCTCAAGGGTTGCTGCAAAGCAAGAAGCCATTTTTGTGGGTGATTAGGAAGTCTCCCAAGGGTGAGAAATTGGAGGAAAAGTTAAGCTGTAAAGAAGAGTTGGAAAAGCAAGGAATGATGGTTTCTTGGTGTTCACAAGTGGAGGTTTTGTCACACCCTTCTGTTGGATGCTTTGTGACTCATTGTGGATGGAATTCTTCTCTAGAAAGTTTGGCTTCTGGGGTGCCAGTGGTGGCAATTCCTATCTGGACCGATCAAAATACAAATGCAAAGTTTATTCAAGATGTTTGGAAGACTGGGATAAGGCCTATGGCCAATGAAGAAGGAGTAATAGAGGCTAATGAAATTAAACGAAGCTTTGAGATTGTTATGGATGGTGGAGAGAGAGGCGAAGAGATGAGAAAGACTGCAAAAAAATGGAGGGAGTTGGCTGTAGAGGCTGCTAAGGATGGAGGTTCGTCTAGTCTTAATCTTAGGGCTTTTCTGGATGAGGTAGCAGCTGGTGTTAGTAGAGAATAAACATATTAATTTCCTCAAAGTTTTAGATGCAGTTTCCTATTCAACTTCAATTTAATTGATTTACTGTTGAATGGTACTAATGTTTTGATTTTCTTTGTTCTTCTACAGTATTAGTAAATCTTTTATATGGTTCATCTAGCGTAAGGTATTTAACTCAATTGGTTAAAGTGTTGAAGGATGTATCGGCCCTTTTCCTAGCTGTTCCGGTCTTAAGGTCTACAAACAAAAGACTATACCATCAAAGGACATAGGGCTATAAGAAGTACCGTAAAATGAACTTCTTAATAGCGATAAGAATACGAGAAGCTACTAATTAGAACGATGGCCTCCCCTCTAATCCCCCTTGAAAAAGAGGATTTGGTACAGCCCTTTACTTTATTTCCTTGAAGGAAATAGTGAGCCGGCAAAGAGAGCTACTTCTTTGTTAGTTGTTAGAGAAATGAGGACTCCTTTTTCATGTACGGGTGCATATGGGCACTTTCAACCGACTGAAGCTACAAAACAACAGTAAAAGGAACTCTAAGCTCCAACCCGGTCTTCAATCAGCGGATGTTATCACTGAAAGCATTCTACGAGTGTTAAGCCTTCGCGGGAACTATAGGTTAGTGGAAAATATCCTGTCTTGAAGCACTGATCGATCGGCTAAACCATTGGACTTAATGATGATTCTCTCTGTTCTTTTACAGTATTAGCAAACTTTTTCATGGTTAATGACAGTCGAGTAAACTTATTGAGAAAGTATCATTTGCAGGTTATTTCTTGAGAGCTTTCTTGTTTAGTCCTTAAGGTATAAGACCAAATTTATGGATGAGCTAAGTATTAAAAGTTGAACCAATTGACCTGTTAGGCCTGCTAAAATAAGAGCTGAGCCTAATGAAAAATTGTCATTGGCTTGTCCATTGCAGTATCAAGAACACCAAGCAATATTCTCAGACAAACAAATCACGAAATAATTTTGACTCGAAATGGAAATCGTGTCTTTAAATCACCGGATCTCACATCTCAACAACATGTTGGCATCTGAAGCTTAATTTTCTCCAATGATACAAGAACATCTTGGATGCTACACCTCTTTCTTGGAGATTCTTCCGAGCAATTCAAAGCTACCTTCAAAATTGATGATACACAATTGAGTTTTCCTGCGGACTGCACTTCATCAGCTGCACTCAACAAATTAGGATCTATAACTTCTTCTAATGATCTAGTTACAGAATCATTGACCCAACTTCTCAAGCTCAAACTTTCACCAAACATTTCATCGTTGGGCTGTCTTCTTGTAAAGACTTCCATCAACAAAATCCCATAACTATAGATGTCGCATTTTCTTGACACCAAGCCTTCCAATCCATATTCTACATAGTAATAACAATTAAGCTTGACATCATACTTAGCTTCAAAAATAGAATAATGAATCAACATTGTGACAACATGCACACAATTTTTTCAACTTTTTGGACATTTCTGCTATGTTGTTCAAAACAAATCCAGGATGTATTGTAGGCAAAATACATAATAGGGGAGTGTATGAAATCATTAGTCAAAATTTTTAATCAAAATTATCACAAGAAATAAAGAGAATATATGCTATAGGAAAGAAATTTTACCAGGTGCAAGATACCCAAAGGTTGCAAGTGTCTTGGTACATGTGTTGCTATTCTCATGGTCCAACAATCTGGAGATGCCAAAGTCACTTACATGAGCTACCATATCTTGATCCAGCAAGACATTACTAGGCTTCAAATCACAGTGAACTACAGGTACTGAATATCCATCATGGAGATACTGCAATGCAGATGCTACATCGATCATTATGTTCAATCTTTGGTTAATATCTAAGAAATTGTTGTGAGAATATAACCACTTCTCGAGGTTCCCATTGGGCATGAACTCAAGAACTAATGCCTTGAAATCATCATTAGAGCAACTGCTAATGACTTTTGTGAGGTTCCGATGGCGGAGATTTCTCAATACCTGACATTCCGCATCAAAACTCTTAGCTGCTCCTTCAACTAGTAAATTAAACACTTTAATGGCCACAATCTTCCCATCACCAAGGGTACCTCTGTAAACTGACCCAAAACTTCCGCTACCAAGCAAATTGCTCTCATTGAACTTGTCAGTTGCTTGCAGGAGTTCATAATATGAAATTCTTTCTTGTGTAACTGCTGATGGTATATTTATTGAACTTGGAAGCGCATCTTTCTTTTGATATCGATATCTAAGGAAGATAATGAATCCCAACACCGCCATAACCAAAATTATTGCCACTCCCAGCAATAAAAAAAGGCGTATGTGCTTCCTTTTGGTTCCCAATCTTTTTCTTGGAATGGTTGGGCAAGGTGGGACATGGAACCTAGAAACTCCACACAATCCATCATTAGAGATGAAGGACATACTTGTGAAGTTTTGGAAGGGGCCTTCAGAAGGAATTTCACCACTTAGATTGTTAAAAGAGACATTGAAGCGTGCAAGGTATTCAAGCTTCACCAGTGTACGTGGAATCAAACCAGAAAGATGGTTGTGAGACAGATCCAACAGCTCCAAGCTTAAAATGTCACCAAATGACTCTGGAATTGATCCCTGAAATCTGTTATTTGCCAAGACAAGGCTCTGCAAGTTCTGTAAATCTCCAAGTGTGGTTGGGAGGCCACCTGATAAGGAATTCAGTGACAGGTCTATGTGCCATGCAGCCTTTAAATTTCCAAATTCAAGTCCCACTGTCCCATTTAGGGAATTTGAAGAAAGACTGAGCTCCAAGATATACTTCAGGTTCAACAATTTTACAGGTATGCTAGAATAAAATCTATTTGAATCGAGATAAAGTGCCCTCAAGGAAGTGATATTTCCCAAACATTCAGGAATCATCCCCAAAAATTGATTTTGGCTTAATATAAGGTTAGCCAAGCTCTGTAAAGAACAGAGTTTATCTGGCAGGACATGGCTTAATTTGTTGCTGTTGGCATACAATCCTTGAAGCTTTTGCAACTGACTAATGGTATCAGGAATTGAACCACTCAACTGATTATCGTCTATAAATAACTTTATCAAACCGCTTAGGTTTCCAATTCCATTTGGTATCATACCTCTGATATTACAACCTGATACTGAGAAGATTTCCAGGGAACTAGAAAGATTTTGAATAGAATCAGGCAAATAGCGCATCAGCGACGGATTATAGCTTACTTCAATTACCTTCAAGTTCTTGCAATTTGCCAAACAGGTGATAAAGCTCAGTTCTGGAGGTGAAGGTTCACCTGTAAAATTGTTAATGTGAAGGCCCAAATATCGAAGAAAGCTTAAATTCCCAAGGGAGCAAGGAATAGAACCTCTGAACTGGTTTGAAGATAGTTCAAGAAATTTAAGTTGAGTACAGTTGGAGATTGAGTTTGGTATAACTCCACTTAAGTTATTCATGGACAGAACAAGTTCTGTTAAACTGGAAAGACCATAATCCATATTTTGTGGAAGATTCCCGGAAAGTTGATTGGCTGCAAATGAAAGAGATATCAACCTGGAGAGATTGAATATCCCTACCGGTATTGAACCGCTTAAACTATTGTTTTTGATCTCTAGGATTTCAAGGTTGTATAGACTGCCAAGCTCTTGAGGTATTAATCCTGTAAAAATGCAATTTGTTATCAGAGAAGGGAAATGATTAGGAGTGCAGAGCAATAAGTTGTTAGGCCCTCATAGTAAAGCAAGACATACGGAACCTTAAAAACTCACAAGCTTTGTAAAATTTTCTGTCTTTTAGAGATTCTTTTGGAAATGAAAAAGGAAACATAGAAATAGAGGAAAAATATTGGATGGTTAGGATCACACTGGTTTGAACATAAGGATACATAAACTGATTCTCATCTGCTGATGCTTGGGATTGCATGTTTACCGGTAAGATCATTATATGAAGCTGATAGCGACACAAGCATGGTTAAGTTACCAATCTCCCATGGAATTTTGCCTGCAAAACATGAATTAAACCATATGAAGTTTAAGTTCAGAGTGAAATATTAATGCAACCTCTGTGGCCTGGGATTGCATGTTCACCTGTTAGATTATTCTCTGAAAGATGTAGTTCATTAAGCATGGTTAATTTGCCAATCTCTCCTGGAATTGTGCCTGGAAAACATGGACGAACTACATGAAGGTGAAGTTTAGACTAAACTGCTAATGCTTGTATAAACAATTACAGGAGAGATTTAACATAAACAAGAAGATCATTGAGAACGAAGGAAGAAATGGAATGTTTACACCTTGATATAAAGAATTATTAGGGACCTTATCAATGCGATCGACTTTTGATAGGAACAAGAAGATCATAAGAGAAAAGGAAATAAGTACACAGGTATTTGACTCTGCATCGCATCACTTATGAAATGTAAGAGACTTTTCCAATCAATGTAACTCTCAAACAAAAGAAGTTAAAGTGATATTTTAACGAACCCAGGTGAGGTATCCTAAAATTACTCCTAATTCTCCTCAAATTTGAATACATACATTTACTTCAGTTTTACTATGTTTAACAGTAGCTACGATTGTTAAATGATTAAAATACGATTTAACGGGAAGGTTTCACATGAAAATATCGGAATGTCTCATCAAGTAAAACATACAATTTTCTTTCCTCACCCTTAGGCACAAAATGGGTCAAAGAAAATTGAAGGACTTTAGTATAAAAGTTAAAACAAAGGAAAAGAGAGCAGAGGAACACATTAAATCTATTTTAACACTTGTATTTTGACACTTTCTCGACCACTACACTTAATTGGTACATCCATTAGCTAAATCGTTTCTAAATTAACATAGTTGATAATGAAACCCAATAGTAAAACAATAACAGTGATAAAAAAAAATGACTGTAAAAAGTGGCGAAATCCTTCCGATCTAGTATGATTAGTTCAAAGTGTTCTAGCAAAACTTCTGCCCAAATGAAATAGAGATATTTAGTGATTTTAGATACTTAAAAATCTCTAAACATTATGTTGAAGGGAGCGAATATGCCTAGTTTCTTAATCAGTGAAGGATTTTTATGATTTAGAGATGACAGAAGGAGAAGAATATGGATGGAAATTTGAGGGAAAAATTCTTTTGATTGGTCAACATAGAAATTACTAGGACACGTTAAGATGCAATCTCCCATCTACACGGGAGAGGTGATAAGTAGGTGATAAAACATGAATATTAAAATAACCCAACTTGATGGTTCATTCGGTCAATCTAGTAAACCAACCACTTAACCTGATTTACATTTCTAATTTGATTGAATAAGAAAGAAATCTGCTGAAAAAGTCAAAAAATTATCGGTTCAATTAGTAAAAACAAATAACCAGGTTAGTTTAGTGTGACCCGACAATTTTCAAAAGATTCCCATTTTTCCATTGATGAGGTTCGAATAGGCAACCTCTGGCTTTGCTCGTATGCTAGAGCTTACAAACTAATTAGCAACTGTTGGACCACAATATTATTTTGGGTCATTAGTCTAATTTATAGTATATAAAAATTTTCAAGTACACTATTATATTATACTATAGAACCCACGGACTCAACCAGTCGATCCATGATTAGACCACAAACTTATTGATCTAGTCCCTTGCGAGGTTGGTAATCAAGTTAAGATTAATAATTATCTTGCAAAATAACTATGACAAATATAACAAATTCTTGGACAGATCTGGTCTATGATCCACGGACCTTAGGGTTCCTAAGTGCCCTAGTCATCATTGTAATTTCAAATGATGTTAACAATTTCAGGTACGTGAATATTATGTTATATAATGTGACTATGATTATCTAAAAACTTGAATATCCAAAAGGTCTAGAGTTGAAGCTGCATTCCAACTTCACCTAAAAGTTTGTAACAAAATATATTAGTGATATATATTTGTTATCCATAGATTTACATATATAGAAATGGGGCAGTTGCAGAAGTAACTGCAACATGTGGCCTACAGGCCCGAGTGGAATGAATTAGATTTCCTCGATTTAGACCATGCATTAAAATTTTCAAATAGATCTAGATCAAGGCAATGTCACTCAACCAGATCCACCCATAGACCGCACCATGAAATTGCTTCTCCAAACTGCAGACAAAACCCTGATCCCCTCCCTAGAGGCAATAAACAGTGGAGTGGCGTACCTTCTAAATTGTTTTCACCAAGATAAAGAAGCTGGAGTACCGTCAAGTTCCCGATTCCATTAGGTATGATTCCACTGAAACTGTTGAATGACAAGGATAGCATTTGAAGTGCTGAACATTGAGGCAACGTTGACGGTATTTCACCATTGAGCTTGTTCTCCGACAGGTTAAGCCAGAAGAGTCTCTGAAGTCTGCGACACATACCACTAGGAAGGCTGCCGGATAGATGGTTAGCTCGTAATGCAATCATTTCAAGGGAGGAGATATTGAAGATCTCAGATGGTAGAGACCCTGACAGCTGGTTACCTTCACAGACCAATTTCTTGAGATTCTGAAGATTCCCAATCTCTTTTGGAACAGTCCCCTCTAGATTATTGAATGACAACCGCAACTGCTCTAGAGTTGAAATATTTGAAAATAACAAGGGTGGAATGGAACCGAGAAAACTATTGTTTGCAAGGTTTAAGTATCGGAGTTTCGGGAAAGAATAACCAAACCATGATGGAATCTCTCCACTGAGGTCATTGATTCCAAGATGAAGGAATCTTAATCGGCGTAAATGGCCTAATTCATGGGGTAGTTCACCATGGAAATTGTTTCCACTCAGGTCGAGAGAAACCAAGAAAGATAGATTCCCAAGTGTCGGAGGTATCATCCCAGCAAAACCCATGTTTGAAATATTTAGAGCAGTGACTCTAAAGCGACGAGCGCCACAAGTGATTCCTGTCCATTGACACACAGGAAATGCAGCTGACCAGTTTTTGGCTAAGGTTTCTGAACTGATTAGAGGTTTCAAGGAAAGAAGTGCATATTGATCAGTTGTGATATTGGTTGGCGTAGACAAGGCTACAAAAGCTAGTTGAAGAAGAACAAGTAAATATGGAAAGTAATGTTTGAAAATTTTCATCACGAGGATCTGCTATTTTACTTTTAGTTCACGTTGAGCAAACACTCAGCAGATTGCACTCATATTATATACACAAAATTTACACTGTTTGCCTCCTCCATAGCTGTCAGTGAGAATTACATGACACAGTGTGCAAACTAGTACTATGACAGATATAGACTGACATTAAATGTAGACACTAAAATATTATAATAGAAACAATGTATTGATGTTTAATGAGTTTATTGTAATTTATCCCCTTAAGATATATCTGATTCTCACTTTACCCCCTAACCTTTATTTGCTATCATTTAGCTGAGACAAAATACCCTCTCCTATGTTATTTTTGTCGTTTTTTTGGGGTCTCTTTTCTTTTTGTTTCCAAATTGGTTTTCTTTTTTTAAATTTTTATTTCTAAGAGATTAATAAATTTCTCTAACAAAAAATTTAGAATGTCCATGCTCTAATTTCCAAAATTGAATATATATATATATAATTTTTACAAATTAATATCATCTATTCTCTAAATTAAGAAATCAAGAAAAAATATTTTATTCTATTTTCTTATAATTATACCATCATAGTTAACAACCCATTTGTACAAATTACACATTCACATGTCAGTATTGAATTTTTTTTGTTATTTTTCCTATAATGAGGTTTTATTTATTTGAATCTTTTTTTGCATGCCATTTTCTTAAAAAATAATAAATTTTTAGTGTATTTCCTAACACGTATACTCATCTCCTATAAAATTTTATGAGTATCAATTAGAGTGGTTAAGATCAAATTACAAGTAAAAGTTCAATGATTAAAGATAATAGAAAATTTGAAAATACGAACTTAGTAAATAAAAGGGTATCTTTACAAAAAAGCCTTCTCTCTCTATAAGAGTTCTTTCTCTCTCTAGGAGAGCAAAATCTTCCAATTTTGGTCACAGTTTTATTCAAAGTTTGAAAACATTATCAATTACCACACGTTCCCAAATTTCTACCCATTACCAAATTTCTATCCATTTCAAATTCAGGATCCTATCTATGATTGTAGTTTTTTCAGAATCCTTTTTGCTTTATGAAAATTAAATTTGGTTTGGTAGAAATGGATATATCTCAGACTCTTTTGGTTAGGTTTTGTATGTGTTTTGAGGGACTATCTAATCTAAAGTTAGCCTCTGAAAACCCTTTGATCAGCGTAACCCTATAATCTGTCATTCTAGTAGATAGATCTAATCTCTTGGCTTTTTTGGGATCATCATTAGGTTTTACTGAGGTCGTCGTTTAGTGTGCTTGTTTCTAAGTACTTTGAAGTAGGATATATAGAGAGTAAAACAAGAAGATCTTTGGTTCAGTAGGGAGATCATTTGGAATTCTACATTTGGAACGGTCTGTGGAATGGCGAAGGAGATTGAGGATTTGGAAAAAGTTCTGAGGAAATTCAATCTTTCAGAGAAGGAACAGGGAGGGGTTTTGTTGGAAGAGAAGGAAATTAATAGAGGAGTTGAAGAATGCCAATTAAGTGTTATTGGGAAAGTTGTTGGGGACAAAATTGCAAATCTAACAGGAATCAAAAGCTTTGCAAGCAATATGTGGAAACATTCACAGGATTTGAAGGTTACAGAGTTGACAGTCAACATGTATCAATTCACTTTTGGTAGTGAAGCAGATCTAGAAAGAGTGATCGCAACAAGGCCGTGGATGTACAATGGCCAACCGTTGGTGGTGCTAAGATGGAAGGAAGGGCTGGAACGTGATGAAAAAACTTTTGAAAAAACACTTATATGGGTGCAACTATGGAATCTTCCACTGCATTGGATTACCAAGGAGGTAGGAAGAAAGATTGGCAAACTCTTTGCTGGAGTTAAAGAGGTAATCCTACCAGTTGGGGAGGGGGGAATATGGTAACCATGTTAAAATTTTGGCTAAAATAGATCTGACTTAACCCCTAATGTGTGGAACTATGGTTAAACTAAATGAGGCTATTAAATGGATTGAATTTAAATATGAAAAATGTCTAGATTTTTGCTTTTGCTATGGAGTAATTGGCCATAATGAACGAAAATGTAATAAGAAAGGGAGTAACATGGATAAGGAAGATCAATAAATGCTAGAAATCCAACTAAAAAGAATTAGTTTTCACCAAGTGGGGAGAGGGAGGAAAAAGACAACCCTGGTGAATCTACCAACAATGAAGACACAATAAACAGAGAAAATATGTTATTGAAATACATTGAGGAATATCATTTGAAGGAGACTACTAAGGGAAAAGATATTTCTAATCTAGACCAGGAGTAGAAGTTTCTAGGAAAGGAAGTAATTACAGATGGAGAAGGTTCAGGTAGAAAGGAAAGGACAGTGGTTAGTGAACCTAATGACTTGGGGCTGCCAGGGAATAGTGGTGGTAATCATTTGTGGGAGAAGATGGATGTTGCTATTTAGATGGGTGACATCGAAAGTGTTGAACATTTTGCTGAGATTGATAAAGAAATGGTTATGTACGATCAAGTGTGGGTGGATGGGAATCCAGAAGGTGAAGAGGGAACTCAGAATAAAGTAAAAAAATAAAAAAAACTAAGGCTGCTAGTATTTGATAGGGTGCATTTTAGTTGATTAATTGTGTTAATATTTCCTAATTATCTAGGCTAAAATTTCATTAGTGGGTGGATTCTACTGAGTTTGTGTATTATGTGGTTAAATGCAGGAATTTGTGGAAAAAGGTGTTAAAAAGCTTTAATTCCAGAAGTGGTCCTGATAGTTAGGCGCGGGTACGCCTAAGTCATATGTTCAAGGCTGAGCTGTCAAAGATTCCAAGTTCACATGGGTAGTTTCCAAGAATTTTAGGATTCCAAATTTGAAGACGTGTTGGAGTCAACTGTTGTGTTTTCCTATTTAGTAATTTATTTTTCATAGGAAACTACTTTAATATTTGTATTAGGAATTGGGAGTTTGACTCTTTTTAGAACTTTCCTATTTGATTAGTATTTGGAGTTTTCCTTTTCCGTAATAGACGGGAATTAAGGGAAGTCTCCTAGTTGATATAGAATAGGTTTTCTTTTTATTTGGTAACTTGGCTCCCCGCAAGAAGGATTTACTTTTGAAGGTGACCAATACCTTGATTGGTCACGTACAATTGCTGGTGAAGGAGACTTGGGGAGACAAGAAAGAAAACGATAACATTGCTTTTCGTCTTTTTTCCTTAGCTATTTTTTCTTTTCTTTTGAACACTAGCTATCGATAGCCTTTGTCTTCTTCGCTTTTGCTATATTCAATTGAACAAGACAAGACATGGCTTTGTTGATTTCCATTGAAATCTTTGGTGGAGTTTCTCACGCCATGCGGCTAAGTTCCTCGCCTAGTCAAAGATCAACTCGACGCACGCAAATTCAAAATATCTGTGAGATCTAATCGATTTGTCATTTGTTCGTTTAAATCTTTAGTATTTATACCTTCTCTGTTTTGTGTTAATATGATTGTTTAGTTGGTTGAATGTCAAAGGCGCCTGATGTTCATATTGACTTGATAATCTACCGCCAATTTAATTTGCTAAATCCGTAATTGTTTAGTAGATTAATATTAGTGGCAACTGACGTGTAAGCATGTTAGGGGGACGTATGATCTAATCTAAATGAACCCTAGTAGTGTGTTTGTTGGTTAGGGTTTGGGCTTTTCTAATTCTTAATGCAATTGAGAAATTAAATCCTACTGCACTAGGGTTGTTTCTTAATTAGGGTATTTAACGGGCATATCTTACTTACCTAAAATCTAAGGAAGAGTTGGTCGCTTGAGAGGTTTCCCGACTATAACCAACTTATTAATGATTTAAATGAACCAATATTGCATCAATGATCAGGTATATGGACCGTGTCTAAGTAGTTGGATCTTTGACTAGAATTCATCTCTTATATATTTCATTCTCTTTTATTTTAGTTATTTGGTCTTGTTATTTGATTTTAATTAATTCTTCATTGTCTCAAAATCCCCAATTCTCGGTACTTGAAAAGAAACGAAATTTTCCCCAGTCCCTGAGGAGACGATCCTATTCACCCTTGTACTCAAAATTTATATTTCCTGGAGTAGGTATTTATTATTGCACCGGCTCGACACCTGTCAGTATTCAAATTTGTGATGAAGTCGAAGAAGAAAGTGCTGATTCTAGTAATAAAAAGCTAAACAAGGTTTTTGGCAGACCTAAGAGTTGGAAAAGGTTGATTCAACTTTCAAGAGGTGAGGAGGAGGAAACCATTTTCTGATATCTCTAATGTGAATATTATTCAAGATAAAGGCAAGAGGAAGTGTAGTATTGATGAGGAAATTAAGCATGGTGGAATGGAGAAAAATTACAGGAAAATTAGGAAAACTGTAGTGACTGTGGATTCAAGATTAGATGGAAATGTGGAGGGGTCCTACCTTAATGGGGCCCCAAGTGGAAATGAGAGCTGTGGTGTGGAACTGTCGAGGAGTGGGGAGCCCCTTGACAATTCCCCAACTTAAGAAGGTTGTGAGACTCCACTCTCTAATGTTAGTTTTTTTGTCTGAAACTAAAAATAAGAAATCTGTTTTAAATTCAGTTAAATAAAAAATCAGGTTTGACTATCTTTTTGTAATGGATCCTATAGGGAAGTCAGGTGGATTGGCTACTCTTTGGAGGAAAGAGCTCAATGTTAAGAAAATTCTATTTACAAGTTTTACTATTGAACTTTATATAAATGACCAGGAAAAAGGGCAGGATTGGTGGTGCATCTGTGTCTATGCTAGTGCTGATGATCAGATTAGAAGGGCTCAACCGGAGATTTTAACTAGAAGGAAAAGGATTTGGGATGAAAAATGGGTTATTATGGGGGATATGAATGACATTGTTTCGAATGAAGAGAAGTGGGGGGGGGGAGGGTTTGGACAGAAGGGAGATTTAAAGACTTTAAAAACTTTATTAATAATAATAACTTGATAGATATTGGCTTTAAAGGTAATCCTTGAATCTGGTCTAATAAATGGGAACAAAGGGAGGAAATTAAAGAAAGATTGGATAGGATTTTAGGGACTCATAATTGGCCGGGGGTTTACAACAATCCTTCTTGTATGCATATTGAAAAGGAGCCTCAAACCATAGCATGCTTATTTTTGACACTAATCCTACTAGTAAAAGATGGAGAAAGAGGTTCATTTTTGATAAAAAATGGTTGTTATACAAGGGGGTTGAAGATGATATTAGGAAGTCTTGGAATATAAATATAAAGGGGTCCAAATTTTTTAAGCTTAAAAACAAATTAAGAAACTGTAGAATTAATCTTATAAAATGGTGGAAAAAGAATGACACAAATGCCGAAAAATTAAGTAAAAAGATTAAAAAAGAAATTGAGGAAACTAGAAAGAGTGAATGGTGGGAAAAAGAATCAAGCTGGCAGGACTTCACAAGCAACTGAGTGCAGCATACAAAGCAGAGGAAGTCCATTGGAGTCAAAAGACTTGAGTAAGTTGGTTGAAGGAGGGTGATAAAAACACAAGTTACTTTCATGATAGAGTTGCAAGCAGAAGGAAAAGAAATCAAATTTTGAATTTGAAAAGAAGGGATGGAAGCTGGTGTGATAATAAAGAAGAGATATGCAGGGAAATTGTAGACTATTTTCTGGATATATTTACATTAGATCACTCACTGGACTTTTCTGAGGTATTGAAGGAGATTCCATAGACTGTTACAAATGTAATGAATGCCAAATTGATCAGGCCTGTAATTGAACAAGAGATCATGAAAGCTCTATTTTTCTATGCATCCAAACAAGAGTCCTGGACCTGATGGTATGACCTCTTTCTTTTTCCAATATTATTGGAATATTGTGAAAAGTGATCTGATTGCTGCAATTCAAAGTTTTTTCCATTCTAGTAATCTTCCTAAAGCTACTAATGAAACTCTCATTAGCTTAATACCTAAAATTGAGTCTCCTTATTTGGTCACTCATTTTAGACCCATCAGTCTTTGCAACACCCTTTACAAAATCATTGCCAAAATACTTGTTGATAGATTTAAGCATGTTCAAATGGTTGTATCAGTCCTAATCAATCAGCTTTTGTATCTGGAAGGCAAATTATTGACAATGTGATAGTTGCTCATGAGTATATACATTACTTAAATCTATGAACAAGTATTTTGGCAATGATTTTGTAAAAGGTGTTGCATGTTCAAATGGTTGTATCAGCCTTAATCAATCAGCTTTTGTACATGGAAGACAAATCATTGACAATGTGATAGTTGCTCATGAGTATATATATTACTTAAATAACAAGAGATATGGGAAGGAGGGATTGATGGCCATTAAACTAGATATGTCTAAGGCATGTGACAGAGTTGAGTGGGTTTATTTGGCTAAGCAGTTGGGCATATGTCTAAGGCATGTGTAATTTCTATATGTACGATATGGTTCATTGGGCAGTCCTTTACTCCAAATCATAAGACAGACACTTCTAAGCATCCATCTAATCATATACACATTAGTCGTAGACACATGCATATATAACGGGCCAACTATGCACGTCATATAATGATGTAGACATGCACAAATCAGTTATAGATGTGTGCACACAAATAAGAAAAATGTACACACCACTTAACTATCATATGTGCATATCATTATTGCATACATGTACACAAAAGTAAAGGGATGTGAACAAAAAGGGAAAAAAATCCAAACCCTTGATAGAAACTGTGAATCATTGGATTAATTATAGCATGGATTTATCAGTAAGACAACACCATGGCCTATGGAAGTCATTGCAAATATTTTTCTTATTAATACAAATAATTTTAAACCTTTTCACACCGAAATCAATTTTCTTATTAATGCAAATAATTTTAGTACATGAAGGTGGTAATTTTTACACAAAAAGATGGCAAATTTCATTAATTTCCACGTAGAAATATAGAAAGTCCCTGCAACAGCACTTTCTTTCTCATTATGTGTGTGGTGTTTTGATTTTAAAACTTCAAGAGTCTTGGGTGATATTAGGATAAATCGGGAGGTTTTTCATATTAACTCAAAATAAAATTTCAATCCTTTTCATAGTCTGATCAACATAGACTCGAAAAGTCAAAAGTCAACCATCAGTTTTCCAAGTCATCTCTAGTATATAATCCGACGGGACAGAACTTAATTTCATGGAGAAAAAGTTTTGCATGAAAAAGGGAGAATGAATGAGGAAAAGGACTGTTGGAAAATATTACATCATCCACGAATTTTCCGTATTAGTACATTTTGCAAAAGGTTTTGTACATCCTTTGGTATTAGTAATAGTTTATCCTTTTGCACGACTTTCCTGTCGGACAAATTGCGTGACTGTGAATTTAGTACTACTTTAGATGCTGGATTAATTTTATATTACACTGACAGTATATACACTTTCACCATTGGATACATAATACATAATTTGATTTGAATTTGAAATTCAAATTTTGCATACATGTCAAAATCATGCATCCAACTGTGTTACTGTGCACACTATACTGTTAGTGTATATAAAATTAACTCTTAACTATTTATGCTTTACCCACAACTTATTTGGCCCCTTATTTTTCTTCCCTTAATCCAATTTAACCTTCATGCTCTAACCTAGATAAATTTTTGTCCCTCTATTTCTAAGACAATGCTATTCCTAGACAATTGAAAGAAAGTACCCGAAAACATCTTCAAGCAACATGAACAAAAAGACTAGCTATGACAAAGTTAAATCGTAAAGGACTGGATTTATTAAATACAAAACATAAGAATCCAAACATTGATAAACGAGTTTAAGTTGTGCCAGATTTAGAATTTGAAGAGTCCAAATGCGTTACTTTTGCTTGAACAATAGTAATGCCTTGTGGAGTAAGAAGTAAAAACAGCTCATTGCAGCAAAAGCATCACTGCTTACGAAATTATGAAAAGAGTGTGTTTGTTTTTTGTTATCGGGTGTCAAGTGGCTGGCTCTAGTGTTAGTTGACTCGCAAGTCTTGTGGTAAACGGGCTAATTCATGGCCATGAAATTGTTTCCACTGAAGTCGAGACGAACCAAGAAAGATAAGATTCCCAAATGCTGGCGATATCATCCCAGTGGAACCCATCTTTGAAATATTCAAAGCAGTTGGGCAACTTGAAAAAGGCTAGCAGGTTAAGACATAGCTATCAACACTGTAGGACATCTCATGGGTGCAGAACTGGAAATACGCCAACTCATATTCTAGCAAAACTTTCTCTTGAATTAAATGGTTGCAAGTGTATAACTGTATGGTGGGATGATTAATGATTTTCCTCCATCTCTGATTAAAGCTGTGATTGAAGATTTGAATAAATGAATGAATGTACTGTTTTCTTCAAAAAAAAAGAAATTTTTTTTTTCCCCCTCAAAGCAGGGACTCTTTGTCGGCGGCCGCCACGAGTGACGCCTGTCCATTGACACACAGATAATGCAGCAGACCAGTTTGTGGCTGAGGTTTCGGAAGTGATTAGAGGTTTCAAGGGAAGGAGTGCATATTTTTCAGTTGTAAGAGAATTATGGTAATTCAAGAATTTGTGCCCCTACTAAAATACTTCAAACAAATAGCAATTATTATAAATTTATAGTCAAATATTCATGATTTCTTATAACTTATTCTTGGACTCCATTAGCATATTATTGTAATTTTGGTGTAATTGAAGGTTAAAATTAACAAGAAGTAAGCCATAGTCTTAAATTTTATAATTTACTGAGTTTAAAAAGTGATTGTTGAAAATACACGTTAGATAAAATATAAAACATTGCATTTTGCTCATTTTCTTATGTCTTGGTCATCATATTTTAATGTTGTATTTAATGAAAATTTCAAAAATTTAGTATTGTATACGGGCATTTTCAAACAAATTTGAACACCATACATGAATGTCTTTTCAAGGCCATAATATTGGATATAGACGAATTTGTTTGTCTACTTCGCCTATTTCTTTCATATAATAACTTGCAGAATGTGGTGAAATTAAGATGTTGAAGGCATATGGCCAACTTTGCGATTAAGAAAACTAAATCCAGTACTTGTACGAGTGTGAGAGTTAAACATGACAAAAACATATTTTTAAAGACAAAATGTAAATAGTGTCCCCAGTGAAAAAAATTTCTGGTTCCACCACTGATGGTCAGGCTACACAAGACAGTTGAAAATGTTTGGAAATTGTCGTCATGACGATTTGCAACTTCGGATTGGGGCTCACGTTGGCAAAAAACTCAGCGGTTAGCACTCATATTATATACTCTACCTATAAAGGTAGGCACCATAATATTAACACGAAAAAAATAAAGATGCACTATCCATTATTTCATTTAATACATGGGCACGAAAAAAAAAAAACATTTCAATCGTTTTAAAAGTCTAGCCACACGATTTGAAAAGTCTTAAGTAAACTAACATTTTTCCAAGTCATGTTTAGTATTAAAAGTGATGAGCACCACTTAATTTCATGAAAAAGACTGTTGGAATTTGGAAAGTTACATCGTCTAAGAAACTTTCTAGGCACGTCTTTTTTCAGTAATACATTTGCAGAATTTTAGTACATCTTGGAAACTTATCATACAGTGAACATTGGTAATCTTTTTCCATAACTTTCCTATTTGGTAAATTGCATGCTTCTAATATTTAGTGTTGATTTGCCGGCCACATTTTTGGTCCCTTAATTCATTGTTGACCCAATTTACTTCTTGATGCTTCAACTTTGATAAATTTTGGTTTCGTATATTTCTAGCATACTGCTACTTGTAGATAATTGAAAGAAAATACCCGTAAACTTCAAGTTACAGGAACAAGAAGACTAACCACGAGTCCATGCCAAAGTTAAGTCGTGAAGGACTGATGACCCGTTTGGCTTGCTAAAATAAGAGCTGAGCCTAAGGGTGGCAATTGGGCGGGTTGGGTGGGTTTTGGGCGGATTGATTGTGGGTTTTCATTTATTTGGGTTATACTCAACCCGTCCAAGTGTAACTTGGGTTGATATTGGGTTGGCTCATATTGGGTCAACTCAAACCCATAATCCAAATATGATCCAATATATTATTTTATATATTTTAATACATAATATTCTCTCACATACATTTATATACATAAAATGATTTTTTCTTATACATAAATACTGTTTCATATACATAAACATATTTTCACACACTAAAACACTTCCACACATACAAATATACATTCAGTTATTAATCTCATCAGATGGAAATACATTATTTTCATTCACACAAACATATTAAAACACACACTAATATACATACTAACTTTTTAAACTATTTGGATGGACAAATTTAATGCAAAAAATCCTTTTTCAAAGACAAATCAAATAATGTAAAATGTCACTAAATTGAACTGAAGAATTGTAAAATTCAAGCAAATGCAGTCATCTAAATAGATATTTTTTCTTTCATGATTCACAAGGGGCAACCAATTTTTTTAAAATATGCTAAATATTATGCTATGAAATCTCCAATTACTACAAAAAATGTTGTTATTGGCAGTGACACCCACCTGGAGACACTATGAATGTGGATGATTAAAAAGTAGTTCAAGCAACTACAGTAATTCTTAATAAAGTTTAAAACTATAAATTTGGATCAAACTAGAAGTAAGCTGCTCAAAATATTCACTTTTTAGTTCAAAATTTTTTGATGGGAAAAAATGACTTGGTAAATAATAAGAAGAAAAAGACACCGAATTTAATGGGGATGAAGAAAAAATTTGGAAAAATTAATTTGATTTTTTGGGAATAAAAATAGAGATTTTAAGATTGAAAAATTAAATTTTTGTGTTTGATGCATGATGGGAAAATGGAAAATTGAGGTTGGGAAAGTTAAAAGACTAAATTGTGTTCCTAACTTTTCTTAATTTTGTCTAAATTCATATTAAAGAAAAATTAGAACAACGAAAAAGAAAATGGATTTTAAAATTTGATGGGTCATTAATTAAGAAAATGGTTGGAGTTCAGTAGAAAAAGAAAATAAAAAAATAGTTGTAGTTGGAAAAAGTAAAATGAGATTGCCAAAACCATCACTCTTTTTTTTTTCAAAAAAAAAGATAAAAATATTTGAGTACATGCATTTAATTTATGCTATGTGGAAAAAAATTGGGTTAATGGGTACCCAACTTCAAAACCCAACCCACCCAACACTTATTTGGGTATTTTACACCCAACACCCAATTGACCCAACACCCAACTGACCCAACCCAACCTCTCAAATTAGTGGGCGGGTTGGGTGGGTTGTTGGGTTATGAGTTTTCTTACCAGCCCTAGCTGAGCCTAATGAAAAATTGTCATTGGCTTGTCCATTGCAGTTTCAAGAACACCAAGCAATATTCTCAGACAGACAAATCACGAAATAATTTTGACTCGAAATGGAAATCGTGTCTTTAAATCACCGGATCTCACATCTCAACAACATGTTAGCATCTGAAGCTTAATTTTCTCCAATGATACAAGAACATCTTGGATGCTACACCTCTTTCTTGGAGATTCTTCCGAGCAATTCAAAGCTACCTTCAAAATTGATGATACACAATTGAGTTTTCCTGCGGACTGCACTTCATCAGCTGCACTCAACAAATTAGGATCTATAACTTCTTCTAATGATCTAGTTACAGAATCATTGACCCAACTTCTCAAGCTCAAACTTTCACCAAACATTTCATCGTTGGGCTGTCTTCTTGTAAAGACTTCCATCAACAAAATCCCATAACTATAGACGTCGCATTTTCTTGACACCAAGCCTTCCAATCCATATTCTACATAGTAATAACAATTAAGCTTGACGTCATACTTAGCTTGAAAAATAGAATAGTGAATCAACATTGTGACAACATTCACACAATTTTTTCAACTTTTTGGACATTTCTACTATGTTGTTCAAAACAAATCAAGCATGTATTGTAGGCAAAATACATAATAGGGGAGTGTATGAAATCTTTAGTCAAAATTATTAGTTGAAATTATCACAAGAAATAAAGGGAATATATGCTATAGGAAAGAAATTTTACCAGGTGCAAGATACCCAAAGGTTGCAAGTGTCTTGGTACATGTGTTGCTATTCTGATGGTCCAACAATCTGGAGATGCCAAAGTCACTTACATGAGCTACCATATCTTGATCCAGCAAGACATTACTAGGCTTCAAATCACAGTGAACTACAGGTACTGAATATCCATCATGGAGATACTGCAATGCAGATGCTACATCGATCATTATGTTCAATCTTTGGTCAATATCTAAGAAATTGTTGTGAGAATATAACCACTTCTCGAGAGTCCCATTGGGCATGAACTCAAGAACTAATGCCTTGAAATCATCATTAGAGCAACTGCTAATGACTTTTGTCAGGTTCCGATGGCGGAGATTTCTCAATACCTGACATTCCGCATCAAAACTCTTAGCTGCTCCTTCAACTAGTAAATTAAACACTTTAATGGCCACAATCTTCCCATCACCAAGGGTACCTCTGTAAACTGACCCAAAACTTCCGCTACCAAGCAAATTGCTCTCATTAAACTTGTCAGTTGCGTGCAGGAGTTCATAATATGAAATTCTTTCTTGTGTAACTGCTGATGGTATATTTATTGAACTTGGAAACGCATCTTTCTTTCGATATCGATATTTAAGGAAGATAATGAATCCCAACACCGCCATAACCAAAATTATTGCCACTCCCAGCAATGATGAAAAGGCGTATGTGCTTCCTTTTGGTTTCCAATCTTTTACTTGGAATGGTTGGGCAAGGTGGGACATGGAACCTGGAAGCTCCACACAATCCATCATTAGAGATGAAGGACATACTTGTGAAGTTTTGGAAGGAATTTCACCACTTAGATTGTTAAAAGAGACATTGAAGCGTGTAAGGTATAAAAGCTTCACCAGTTTACGTGGGATCAAACCAGAAAGATGGTTGTGAGACAGATCCAACAGCTCCAAGCTTAAAATGTCACCAAATGACTCTGGAATTGATCCCCGAAATCTGTTATTTGCCAAGACAAGGCTCTGCAAGTTCTGTAAATCTCCAAGTGTGGTTGGGAGGCCACCTGACAAGGAATTCAGTGACAAGTCTATGTACCGTGCAGCCTTTAAATTTCCAAATTCAAGTCCCACTGTCCCATTTAGGGAATTTGAAGAAAGATTGAGCTCCAAGATATTCTTCAGGTTCAACAATTTTACAGGTATGCTAGAATAAAATCTGTTTGAATCGAGATAAAGTGCCCTCAAGGAAGTGATATTTCCCAAACATTCCGGAATCATCCCCAAAATTGATTTTGGCTTAATATAAGGTAAGCCAAGCTCTGTAAAGAACAGAGTTTATTTGGCATGAATGTGCTTAATTTGTTGCTGTTAAGAATTAATCCTTGAAGCTTTTGCAAATGACTAATTGTATCAGGAATCGGACCAATCAACTGATTATTGTCTATGGCTAAATTTATCAATCCACTTACGTTTCCAATTCTATTTGGTATCATACCTTTGATATTGGAACCTGATATGTAAAAGCTTTCTAGAGAACTAGAAAAATTCCCAATAGACTCTGGCAAATATCCGTTCAATAACGGATTGAAACTTACTTCAATTATCTTCACAGACTTGCAATTTGTCAAACAGGTGATAAAGCTCAGTTCTGGGGATGAAGGATCGCCATTTAAATTGTTAAGATGAAGGCCCAAATATTTAAGAAGCCTTAAATCGCCAAGGGAGCAGGGAATAGCACCAGTGAATTGGTTCGCAGACAGTTCAAGCACACTAAGCTGAGAAGAATTGGAGATCGAGGTTGGTATAACACCACCAAAGTAATTCATGGACAGAACAAGACCTCTTAAAATGGGGAGTTCAATATTTTCTGGGAGATTTCCTGAAAGACCATTGGCTGCTAAGTAAAGGGACATCAGCCCGGAAAGGTTGAATATGCCGACTGGTATGGAACCACTTAAACTATTGTTCTGCAGCTCTAGAATTTCCAAGTTGTATAGATTACCAAGCTCTTGAGGTATTAAACCTACAAAATTGCAAGTTGACATGAGTACGGTTGATACATAAAAAGCAAAAGGGATCAGGAGTGCAGAGCCATAAGCTGAGTCCTCATATCAAAACGAGACATAAAGAACCTTAAGCCCGGAAATTTTGATCCTAAAAATATGAGATTCTTGTATTGTGGCTGTAATATGTAACTATGTAAGCTGATAAAATTTGCAAAATTCTTCTGTCTTTTAGAGATTCTTTTGGATATGAACAAAGAAAAGCCAAAAAATGTAGGGGGAAGATTTTGGACGGTTTGGATCACACTAGTTCTAACTTGGGGATAAACAACTTCTCATCTTCTGAGGCTTGGGATTCCATGTTTACCTGTAAGATTATTCTCTGAAATTGATAGTGACTCAAGCATGGTTAAGTTACCAAACTCTCTGGGAATTTTGCCTGCAAAAGAAGAACTAAACTATGTGAAGATGAAGTCCAGATTAAACAATTAATCCATCTTTTTTTGGCTTGGAATTGCATGTTTACCTGTGAGATGATTCGTTGCCATCCCCAGTTTCTGAAGCATGGTTAATTTACCAATCTCTCCTGGAATATTGCCTGAAGAGCAGGGACCACACAGCCTAAGCTACATGAAGATGAAGTCTACAGAAAACTGCTAATGCTTATATCAACACTTAGAGAGGAACATATCAAACCTGTCTTTGATGCGAACAAGAAGATTATCAAAACAAACAAAGAAAGAAAAATTTTATAACTTGATATGAAAATCTGTAAAGGACCATATCAAACCTGACCTTTAATATGAACAAGAATATCAGAAGAAAGTGTATATAGCAACGACGTCATGTATAAATTTTGACACCAAACAGTTACGTAGAAAAAGTACTAGACCACATGAGCTAAAATGTTCGTTACCCCTATAGATGTCGCTGATTTTTCTCATCCAAGATCTGCCATGACTGTATCTCTAGGGGCAGAATCAGTATCATACCTTCTAAATTGTTCTGACCGAGAAAAAGAAGCTCGAGTTCCGTCAAGTTGCCAATTTCTTTTGGGATGACCCCAGTGAAATTGTTGATTGACAAGGATAGCTTTTGAAGTGCAGAGCATTGAGACAACGTTGATGGTATGTTACCACTGAACTCATTCTCCGACAGGTTAAGAAAGAAGAGTCTCTGAAGCTGGCGACAGATATTGCTAGGAAGACGACCGGATAGATGGTTAGCTCGTAATGCAATCATTTCAAGGGAGGAGATATTGAAGATCTCAGATGGTAGAGAACCTGAAAGCTGGTTAACTTCACAGACCAATTTCTTCAGATTCTGAAGATTCCCGATCTCTTTTGGAATAGTCCCCTCTAGATTATTGAATGACAACCACAACTGCTCAAGAGTTGATATATTTGAAAATAATAAGGGTGGAATGGAACCGAGAAAACTATTGTTTGCAAGGTTTAAGTATTGGAGTTTCGGGAAAGAATAACCAAACCATGATGGAATCTCTCCACTGAGGTCATTGATTCCAAGATTAAGGAATCTTAATCGGCGTAAATGGGCTAATTCATGGGGTAGTTCACCATGGAAATTGTTTCCGCTCAGGTCGAGAGAAACCAAGAAAGACAGATTCCCAAGTGTCGGAGGTATCATCCCAGTAAAACCCATGCTTGAAATATTTAGAGCAGTGACTCTAAATCTACGAGCGCCACAAGTGATTCCTGTCCATTGACACACAGGAAATGCAGCTGACCAGTTTTTGGCTAAGGTTTCTGAACTGATTAGAGGTTTCAAGGAAAGAAGTGCATATTGATCAGTTGTGACATTGGTTGGCGTAGACAAGGCTACAAAAGCTAGTTGAAGAAGAAGTAAATATGGAAAGTAATGTTTGAAAATTTTCTTCATGAGGATCTGCTATTCACTTTCAGTTCACGTTGAGCAAACACTTTATATACACAAAATTTACACTGTTTGCCTCTTCCATAATTGTCAGTGAGAATTACATGATACAGTGTGCAAACTAGTATGACAGATATAGACAGACATTAGTCAGCAAATGTAGACACTAAACTATTAGAATGGAAACACCGTATTCCATAGTTACTCTTTTGATGTGGTCCCTTTATTGGTATTAAAAATCAATTTAAAATCTGCAGTTGACAATTTCACTGATTTGGTTGTTTTGATGCAAAAATTGCAAGTTCTTAACAGAGTTGGGAGATTCTTTAATAGTTTTTTTGGTCAAAATTTGGACAAAAAAATTAAATACTTACAAATTTTTGAACAATTTATTAAAAATGTAAAAATATCCGAAGTGATTTAAAGATGGAGAAAATAACCTTTTGCATTTTGAAAACATCTCAATAAGTTTTAAATATAGTATTAAACACTTTTCCTTTTTCTAATTTCCAAGTCACTGATCTGGACCGATAAAATGTTAAAGATTCTAAATAGTTTTAAGTTGCTTAAATTCACTCAAAACATTTTACATAAAAAGAAAGATTTTTTTTTTACTTGGTATCCTAAGGACATACAATAAGCATGTCAAAAAAGAATAGTGGGACCAATATTAAAGTTTTAAAATCATAATCAACTTCCTGAATTGCAATATTTTTGAAGAAGAAACCAACCTTTTCACCCAAAAAAAAAAAAAATAGGTCCATTCCTTACTATGTGACAATAGGATACCAAATGGATAAATCTTAAGGAAAAACAATTCATTTGTAATTTGAAAATATCTTAAATAATTTGTTATTATTTGTTTCTAGACTAAAAAATCACGCTTGTTATTGTATATTGTGTTTCATTAGACTTGCATTTTCATACTTTTTATCCCTTTTTTTCCAACTTTTTATCGAGGAAAAATTTGGCAAAGCTTTTAAAATTCACAATTAGGGTCTAAGGCTGCATAATTTAAGAATAAGAAATATGCTACTGTTCATGGAATAAAATACAAATTAAATTTTTGTTTGAATTACTATGTTGTCCTTGTCCACTTAATAATCTTGCTGCTGACTTGGATAGAAGTTCGTTTTTACAAAGGGAATGAAAACATTGAAAAATTTGTCTCTGAAACACGATAGGGAGTCAAAGAATTTCTTTTATCCTCCACCACATTGCCAAATCCATAATCCCTACATATGAATCCCCAAATTCTACACCTCAATATCCAAACCCCACAGCTAAATTCCTTAATCTCTAATGTAGCCATCGATATTTCATGGTGCATAGCTAGAGAAAAGGATGAAGATACAAAATGAAAATCACCATGCATAAATACTATCCAAACAGTCTTCTTTGGAACACAATCTGAAGACTGTTATCATATCCACATTCTTATTATGTATAAGATATGACTCATTGAGTAAGTTTCTACTTTCTATGTGTATTTCTATATGTAAGCTATGATTCTTTGAGCACTTCTGTACTCCAAATCATAAGACAGGCAGTTCTAAGCATCCATCTAATCATTATACACATTAGTCGTAGATACATGCATATATTACGGGCCAACTATGCACGTCATATAATGATGTAGACGTGCACAAATAAGTTATAGATGTGTGCACACAAATAAGAAAAATGTACACAATACTTAACTATAATATGTGCATATCATTATTGCATACATGTACACAAAAGTAAAGAGATGTGAACCAAAAAGGGAAAAAAATCCAAATCGTGTATACATTGACCGTAATAACACATAATTTGAATTTGAATTTGAAACTCGAATTTTGCAAACATGTCAATGTCATGCATAATAACACATAATTTGAATTTGAATTTGAAACTCAAATTTTGCAAACATGTCAATGTCATGCATCCAACTGTGCTAGTATATACACTGTATTGCCAGTGTATATAAAATTAACTCTTAGTTATTTATGCTTTACCCACAACATATTTGGTCCCTTATTTTTTTTTCCCTTAATCCAATTTAACCTTCATGCTCTAACTGGGATAAATTTTTGTCCCTCTATTTCTCAGACAACGCTATTCCTAGACAATTGAAAGAAAGTACCCGAAAACTTTTCAAGTTACATGAACAAAAAGACTAGCTACGACAAAGTTAAATCCTTCACTGACACTGTCACTATTCGATGAATAACAACTGTCAGTGAAGGAAAGATTTACTCTTTATTAAATACAAAAGATATCCAAACATCGATAAACAAGTTAAGTTGTGCCAGATTTACATTTTGAAGAGTCCAAATGCGTTACTTTTGCTTGAACAATAGTAATGCCTTGTGGACTAAAAGTAAAAACAGCTCATTGCTGCAAAAGCATCACTGCTTACGAAATTATGAGAAGAGTGTGTTTGTTTTTTGTTATCTGGTGTGAAGTGGCTAGCGCTAGTGTCAGTTCACTCGCGAGTCTTGTGGTAAACGGGCTAATTCATGGCCATGAACATTATTTCCACTGAAGTCGAGACAAACCAAGAAAGGTAAGATACCCAAATGCTGGAGGTATCATCCCAGTAGAACCCATGCATGAAATACTCAAAGCAATTTGGCAACTTGTTGAATAAGACTTAAAAGATAACGTTCAACACTCTAGGATATCTCAAAGCAATGCTGGAGGTATCATCCCAGTAGAACCCATGTTTGAAATATTCAAAGCAATTGGGCAACTTGGTGAATAAGGCTAGAAGGTTAAGAGAGAACTTTCAACATTGTAGGACATCTCATGTGTGCAGAACTAGAAATATGCCAACTCATAGTCTAACAAAACTTTCTCTTGGATTAAACGGTAGCAAGTGTAGAGCTGTATGGTGGGATGATTAATGGTTTTCCTCCATCTTTGATTAAAGCTGTAATTGAAGATTTGAAAAAAATGAGTGAATGCACTGTTTCTTCAAAAAAAAAAAATTTTTTTCCCCCTCAAAGCAGGGACTCTTTGTCGGCTGCCGCCACGAGTGACTGCTGTCCATTGACACACAGATAATGCAGCAGACCAGTTTTTGGCTGAGGTTTTGGAAGTGATTAGAGGTTTCAAGGGAAGGACTGCATATTGATCAGTTGTTACATTGGTTGGGGTCAGTGGGGGCGCCTCTCTTTTGTAATGTAAGGTATAGGTTTGAAAATTTTAAGAGAATTATGGTAATTCAACAATTTGTGCCCCTACTAAAATTCATCGAACATATAGCAATTATTATAAATTTATAGTCAACTATTCATGATTTCTTATAACTTATTCTTGGACTCCATTAGCATATTATCTTAATTTTGGTGTAATTGAAGGTTAAAATTAACAAGAAATAAGCCATGGTCCTTAAACTTTAAGTATAATTTACTGAGTTTAAAAAGTGAATATTGTTGAAAATACACATTAGATAAAATATAAAACATCGCATTTTGCTCATTTTCTTATGTCTTGGTCATCATATTTCAATGCTGTATGTAATAAATTTTCAAAAATTTAGTATTGTGTACGGGCATTTTCAAACAAATTTGTATACCATAAATGAATAGTATGAATGCATCTCTTTTGAAGTCTATAATATAGGATATAGACGAATTTGTTGTGTCCACTTCGCCTATTTCTTTCATATAATAACTTGCCAGATGTGGTGAAGTTAAGATGTTGAAGGCATATGGCCAACTTTGAGATTAAGAAAACTAAATCCACTACTTGTACGAGTGTGAGAGTTAAACAAGACTAAAACATATTTTTAAAGACAAAAGGGAAATGTAAATTTGCCCAGTGAAAAAAATTTCTGGTTCCACCACTGGTGGTCAGGCTGCACAAGCCAGTTGAAAAATGTTTGGAAACTGTCATCATGAGGATTTGCAATTTCAGATTGGGGCTCACCTTGGCAAAAACTCAGCAGTTAGCACTCATATTATATACTCTACAAAAAAACTTATAGGTGTGAACTAGTACAGCACATCGAGACAATTGCACCATATAGCTCTACAACGTATGGAGACAATAGAGGTTGGCACTACAATGTTAACACGAAAAAATTGTACTGGTGTTAATTATTCATGTTAGAAGTGGTGTTGATTCACGGTATGGTCCTAGCATTCATACATGAAAAGACTTTAGTTTAGCAGTTAAACTGAAATTCCAAAAATTAAGGATTTTAGGTTCAAATTTCCTTCCCCCCTCTCTCTTTCTTAAATCCCACCTTTTTCGTACTTAAGGAAAAGAAAAAATTTTAAAGTACATAAACTTCGTTTTAGGCCCCGTTTGATAACCCAATTTAGTATTTAAACTTAATAGATTCAGATATTAACCGTTTAGATGCGTTTGATAACTAAAAATAGAATATCTGAATTAATTAAGTGGCACTGAATCTTTTAGGCAAAACTTGCTCTCAAAAATAAATGATAAACTTTTCACTTATCACTGAATGTGATATACATTTAAATGTATCAGAGCTAATACTTAACAGTTCAATCACTTAAGACTTCAAATTTCAGATTTCAGATTTCAGTTTTTAAATTTCAGTTTTATCAAACGCACTCTTAGTCTTTGCTTTTGCTGTTTATATGTAAACCTCAATTAAATACTGAAACCTGTGGTCCACAACTGTTTGTAATTAGGTTGAATTTTTTGCCTAGAGAATTCCACTAAGGCAGCTCATGTAGCCACTCGTCCCGCATGCTTGGAGCCTCTTTTGGACGTTGTTCTTGAACCTGTGGGCTTTGGTCCAAGGATCCTCTCCCTGGGTTGGAGCCTTGGAGGGTTGAACGGCCACCTCGTGCACTTTTATTTTTTTATTTTTTGGTAGATGGCCGCCTAGTGCATTACACATAAGTATTATGCTTTCCTTTTTCAGAAAGTAGTACACTTGTTTGGATTTCCCATACTCCATAGTATAAGAGTATACTGCCACACTGGAGTACAGTGGCGTTATCCCAATCGAATCTTATCCTAACTGTAGTACTTTTAACCTTCGAGGATTTTTCTTTTTTCCTTCTATGAGGGTCCAAGAGATATATTTAAATAAAGGTAAGTAGAAACCAAATAAATATGCACTATCCGTTATTTTCATTTAGTACATGGGCGCAAAAAAAAAAAAAAAAATTTCAATCGTTTTAAAAGTCTAGTCACACGATTTGAAAAGTCTAAGGGTGTGTTTGATAAAAAGTTTGAAAATTGAAATCTTAAATCTGAATCTATTAAGTGATTAAATTGTTAAGTACTAAATCTAATACATTTGAATATATATCACATTAAGTGATAAGTGAATAGTCTATCACTTAATTTTGAGAGTAAGTTTTGCGTAGAGAATTCAGTGCCACTTAATTAATTTAGATATTCTATTTTCAATTATCAAACGCATCCGAATGTGTTAAAATCTGAATCAATTAGGTTTAATTGCTGAGTTGGGTTATCAAATGCAGTCTAAGTAAAGGAACATTTTCCCAAGTCGTGCTCAGTATTAAAAGTGACGAGCACCACCTAATTTTATGAAAAGGACGACTGGAATTTGGAAAGTCACATCGTCTAAGAAACTTCCTAGGCACGTCTTTTTTTAGTCATATATTTGCAGAAATTTTAGTACATCTTGGAAACTTATCTGGTAATCTTTTTCCACAACTTTCCTATTTGGTAGATTGCATGCTTTCTATATTTAGTGTTGATTTTTGGTCCCTTAATTCATTGTTGACCCAATTTACTTCTTGATGCTTCAACTTTGACAAATTTTTGGTCCCTTAATTTGAAATGCTTTTAAAATACGCACTTGTAAAGTGCTACCATTTTGCCAATCAGCTCAGAAGGTTCTGAAATCACTTTAAGGGCACGCAAAAGCAAGCCCAATCTCCCAAGTCAACAAACATGTCCTGTGGTTTTTGTTGTCATCAAAGTCAAAAGTAGACACCACAACAGACTCAAAAAGGAGGACTCCACCAGATCAAGATTGGCAAAAAATAGCAGTAACGAAGAAGTCATTTTCGGTGGACTCTAAAAAGAAATCAGAGCTCAGCAGCTCATAATCATTTTGTTCACCAATAAATTGTCCACATATTCGGTGTGAAACATTTTTGGTAATGATGGATGGATGCGTGGGCGACTGTTGAATCATTGTCCTTTCCTTGCTCACCAGTTCTGTGAGTACAATTGGGAGATCAGATTCGTGGAGACGATTAGGGATAAAGCGACTCAAAGCCGGCAAAATCCCACTTTCAAACTCTCTCATCAATCCAACTGTAGACTAATTAATGGCCAGTAGGTTTTTTGAGATAATTTATTGAAAAGGATACTGTAGCACCTTTTTGATGTGACGTATATGAGATAAAAAGATAGTTGAAATTTGTATCGATGATATAAGGAAAAATTTTTAACCAAATTAAAGCAATCCAAACAAATAGAAAAAGAAATGAATCGGAAAAGTGGGAAGTGACCCTCTAATGTCACTTGACTCACGAGTCTTGTGGTTTTGTTGGCAAGTGGCAAGTGGCAACAGCCTCTTCATATTATTATTATTATTATTATTGCAAATTGGATGGAAGAGCGATTGTTAATCCTCAAATTTTACTAACATTGTGGGCTTGTAGCATAACCTACTTCTATTGCATTAAGTCTTGCTCCTTTCCTAGCTCAAATAATTGATAATTCCTTGTACTAATTTTTGAGCAAATTGCCTGAGTAGCTATTAAAACTTTTCAGATGGTAGAGTTTTGATCACTTAATTTTTAAGAAGTATGTATTTAACTGATTAAATTATCAAAAGTATAAATTTGGGATCATTCCGTCAATTTCCGTCATTAAGTTTGTCAAATATGGTTGTGTCTTGTGACTCATGCGGCCCTTAGATTTTGGTAGATGTAACAATGACAATAGAAAATTTACCCTTTTGATAGTTTAGTGAGTTTATACGTATTCTTCAAAGTTGAGTGGGGAAAACTCCACAATTCAAAAAGTTTAGTGATTATTAGGGTAATTTGCTCTAATTTTGTTATTGTAAGTAACACATGATATTTTCGAATCGGTAGTACTAAAAATTTGAATGCATTTTAAAGTGTCCAAACTTTGCAAAGTTTAAAACTTTTTAGCAAAATAAAAATAATCAGTATGAACAGTTAATTGTTCTTATCCGGAATACTTCGTAAACTCACAAAGACAGGCTAAGTTCTCTAATTTTCTAGTTTCATGTTATTTAAGTAAAAACTTATCCACTAACCACCAAGCTGTACTAGCTTTCTTGCAATTTTAGTCACCTTTTAAAAAATATTTACCAGTTTAACAATCAAATCTAAAAGACTAAAACATCATTCACAAGGCTTACAAGTTCTTTTCTTTTAAATTTTTTTTTTGAAAATTAATTTGTCTAGCAATTCATACTTTAAATTAATCATACTACGATTTTGGAAAACCTTATCATTTTCTCAATGAAACTTAACACGTTGTTAAAAGTTATCTTGTCACTGTTACAACAACAAAATTTACACATTTTCATTCTGCAACTCAACTACCTTAAAACAACTAGACTAAAATACAAGAGATTACAACTAGGCTAAAATATGAGACATTACAATCTATCTACCCTTCAAAGATTCCTAGCATGTTGATCACAATCTTTACCTTTTGGTATACAACTTGATTCCTAGCATGCCAAATATGGCATACCATACAAGTAAGTCTGAGACAATCTAGGAAACTGATGGGCAAACGAGCTTGACAGACAATGAGGCCACCACCCTTACACTTCAACAGACCAGATTTAAGATCCCCTGTAAATAAGCGTTTAAGCCTCAAATACACTACCAAACAGGGATGGAACTAGAAATTTTTAGTTTGAAGGGGCATGCATTATAAACCTTTGAATCAACATACAATTTTTTAAAAATTTTTGAGGGATCTAAACCTTCTTGCCCCTGAAAAAAAAATGACTGCTTTGTGGGTCATGTGATTGATTTAGGATAAAAACTAGTTGAAAATCAAGACTGGGGCTAGATTTTGTTGACTTGATTTTATAAGAGATGGAAAGCTACCGTTTTAAAAGTAAAGGATGGAAAAATTCATTTGACTAAATGTAGTAAAACCTTTTCTATCTTTCTATAGATTCTTTCAGAAATGAATAAGGGAAGATGGAACTTGAGGAAAAAAATTTGGAATGTAATTTTTGCATTTATTCACATAATTCCACTAGCAGTTTGGATTTTTTGCCTAGAGGATTCCATGAATACTCCTAATGTCTGAATAACTAATTGGCCAATTAGCATAAAATGGGTGAATAACTTTTTGTAAATACAATAAATAAAATAATTCTAGTTAATCTAATAAATACAGCAACTTCTTACAAGTCATGTTAAATCCAATGAATACCACAATTCAAGGCGTTACTCCATGGACACGATATATATTAAAGATGACAGTAAAGACTACATGACATCTCATTTCATGCTCAAACCTCCTGAAAATTCCATTTGGAGAGTATAAATTATTACCATTTGTCTTGTTAAACATATCTGTTTACTTGATATAATTCATAGTTCAATACATTCGAAACACCCAATTGAATTTGTAAAATGAGATGCGATTCGAAGAACATCTTTTTCTTTATTAATTCATCAAACCAGCAGAATTAGTGATCTCGGATATTATTATCATTATTATTTTTAAGTTTCGAGTTTATTTACGACTCTGAAATGTGATATCTCAATCTAATGCCTTTTTTTTTTTTTTTTTTTTTTCTTCTACTCTCTTGAAAGTAACGCTATGGATAGGGAGCTGTTTTACATTTGCATTGCATGCATAAGATTTGTCAAATATAGTAGCTAATTTTAGAGTAGATACCCAAACAAAAAGAAAAAATAAATAAATAAAAGTGAAAGATAGACCCCAAGGAGTAAACAAACCAGGTGTTTGGGAGACAATAAAGAGTTTCCTCTGGGGTTTTGGCCGAAGGTTAACGGGAAAGATTGGATTAGCCCAACCAAGGCTAAGAATCCCCAGTTTTAGCTACTTCTCCGAAGGGCCAAAGTACATACAGATGGGTGGATTAATCTCAAAGATAGAGAGGACTGCTGAAAGAACTGACCAAATACCGTCACCACATATTAAACCTGAAGCAACAGCACCGGCATAGTCTTCTGCATTCTTCCTATTTAGCCTCTCCCAAACAAAATGTACTGCAGTACCAAGAAATATGTCGACAGCAAAGGCAGCTCCAATATAAAATGGTAGTACCATGACAATTGGTATAGGAATAAACTGCGACACCCTTTTAGGGGCAACATCCCTCAAGAAGTTTATAGCAATAGCTGCAGCGAAGAAAACCAAGCAAAGTGCCAGGCAATGCTTGGGAAATTCAGAGAAGCCTTGGATCCCCATAATAGCGATTGCCGAATTGCCACGGCAAATGGTGCTTTGTATGGACCTTCAGGAGATCCAACGTCAAAAGCGCTCCAGTACAACCAAAATGTGAGCGGTGCAATGACACAACCCATGGCTGTCCCAACTAACTGACTAACGAACATAGATTTGGCTGATGACAAAGTCAAATAGCCTGTCTTAAAATCTTGCATCAAATCAGCTGCAGTTGAGACAATGGATGTCATTACCCCAGCAGCTGCCAACCCAGCAAGAACGCCACCATCACTTCCAACTAATGCAGCAAAAATGAGAAGGCCCATCTTGCCATATATCGAGGCCATGCTAAAGTCTGTTAGCCCAGCCGTGTAGGAATTACAGAAGGCAAGGGCAGGAGCGATTATATATGAGCAAATTACCAAATACCATCTAAAAGGCGGAAACATAATTGGTATTGTAGCAGTGGATATTGCAGCCAAGCCAACATATCCAGAGGCAGCAAACCAGAATGGAATCCTGTCTTTAAGGAATACTTCATCCCTCTTTTCCCCCTCCAGCAATGATTTGGAACTCTTGCTATCTGTTTAAACATTAATACAGGATATCAATTTCATGGTACAATGGTAGTCAAGGAACGTGCAGACCATCTATGATTTCAGTGCAAACTCAAATTGGGAAATGTCCTTTTTTTGGGTTTTTTTTTTTGGGGTGTCCTTGGAATGGAACAACTCAAGGATAGGGTCAGAAGAATTATTTCTTCAACTGCAGAGCTCATGCCACGAACAACTTAAATAGGCAAAATGAAAAAGATGTAATATCAAAAGAAAATGCTAGTACAATATAAGGTAGAAATGTTAAATAATCATATGGACTACCACTCTTACCTAAAACCTTTTTTGAAATGGGAAGATCCTTCTGGCTAATGCTAATTTTGCACATTTCCTTAATAGTGATTGCAGTAATTTTAATCAAATTGTAAAGCCCATCACCGAAAGCAAGTGAAGTAGCAATAAAAACCTGCAAACATAATAATAGCATAAGATTGTGATACAAAACAACCCAGTTCATCATGAAAAATCTTATTGAGTTTATATAGGAAATTCTACTGTATATCATGATCAAAATGGATGTCTGGCAATGATGTAAATCTAAATAGCTTGATTGTGACTTTATCAAAGGACAAAAAGGTTTTGAGATCGAAATTATTGCCTCTACAAAATTTCCTTACTGAACTACTCTAATGGATCAATGAAACTTGCAAAGTCAGACTCTGTCTACTAAATCTACTTCCATTCGTTTTATGGTACCCATCCTAGGGGAAAGTATAATTCTGATGGGGCTTGATTATAAGAAAGGCATGTCAACTGCAAAGAGTGGTAGTTGCGGAGTTACGCATCAAACAAATTCAGCCGTCTCTTGTGTCAACTGTGGTCTATAGAGTAGGACTGCAAAAGTATAAAGCAAAGAGGTACTTAGGTTGTGGGACATTGTAATCCCTTGATCTTGCTTGATATCATCAGAGGAACAGTAGAGCTTAGAGACTCAGTATTCATGATTTCCTTTAATCATACTATCTTCTGGATCCTCAAATATTTCTAAAGATTTTTCTTCCCTTGTAAACTTCCAAAGAGTAAATATCAGGGGCAGATAAAAAAGAAAGCTTTAACAACATAGAGCACATTTATTAGCCACCACAGTTAAAATTGCCTTTACTTGTTATGACTGCCTGACCACATACATAGCTTATTACATCCTTAAAGAAAAATGTCTTGAAGTACCTTGTAGCCATATAGACCTCTAAAATCATTGGTGCCAAGATCTGCTGGATACCAATCACCAGCATGCTGAGAAATGAAGGGCCAAAGAAAACCCCATGAGATAATGGCCCCCAGAAGAACAGAGCAATTGACGATATGGGGCAAGATAAAGCCACATCCTACATAGGTAGGACTAAAGTCAAAATAAAACCTGCATGACAACAGCAAGACGCAAGCATTAGAAATATGTGTTACAAGCAACCCACACTCGTGATCCTAAGTTCACACTTTCATATGGCCCCAGCAGAGACCTCTAGTTTTAAAGGATAATAGTAACATCAATCATGACATGTTCACTAAGACAAAAGCAGGTGAAGTACAGCATCGTCTTTTTTTCACTTTTTCTTCTCTTTACCATTGAAGAGAGAAAAATTGATGCTTATTTCAACATTATCCGATCAGATGTAAAGCTATGCAGGAATACAAAATATCTTGATACATTTATGAACAGCAAGTACCACCCTCCTAGGAGTAAAGATTTATTCCATTTAACAAGCATGATATATAGTATAGCACCACATATCAAGAACAAAACTAACTCACCAACTGAATAGCGTGGCTTCAACACCTATTTGTACTATCAAAGCAACTAGTCACTTGTACAGCTATGCATTGTCACTCAGCTATTTTCTAGCTGGGCAACTAGCTATTCTACAACATGTGCCACACCTCCAATGGACTTGCACCATCTTACGAATTCAACATCATGAGAAACAACGAGAATAAGAAATTATATGTGTTTACACCTGACAAGTATTTCAAGTATTTGCTACCTTTCTCAGGACTTACAGAGGAGAGGCAAATACTGAAAATCAAATTCACATGCTGGTATAAAAATTGCAGCCTGGACTCGAAATCAACTGCACCTAGCATTGGAAAATCACCAGAAGAGAAGCTTACGTGTTCTTAAACAATGTCAACCCAAGGCTAGGAAAGTTGTCAAATCCACATGAATCCCCAATACCACTGAAGAACCATTTGAACCAGCTCCAGGAGAAGCTAATGCTCAAATATTTTCCAAGACAGGTCACTTGTTTCCTGAAAAGCCCAAAGTTATATAACATTCCAGAAATTAGGACTAAAGATTGAAAGACACAACTGTTTGCACAAAATAATAATCATACAGCAACATGCCTTCACCTATCTTTAACATTATAATCATTTTTCGTTATTCTAATCTGTTTACTTAGCTATACACAAACAGGACAGCACGTCTCTCAATTTTAAACCAACCAGAGCAAAAGACATCTGAGAACTAAGAATGGGTGCTTGCCTTGCAAGTTCAGCTCCAGTATTTGTGTGAAGCTATTTATCAACATTGCCGTGGCTGTTCCACTGGGGTATGTCAACTTATAATCCATGATCATAACCTGAAATTGAGGGAATAGGAGAACAACAATGAATGACGCACAAGACAAGTGGGGGAGGGGGGAGGCAAAGAATTAAGGGCTCCACTTCCCAACTTCAATAAGAGAGTCTCTACCTAGAAAGCCAATAATAATAATAATAATGCAAATTAAAATCATCATCATCAATTTTCTAACATGCATAATTTAGGAAAAAGGAAAGAACCAACCAATACATCAATAGGCCATGAAATAAACAACGGAGCAGCATGTAAATAATGTAAAAAAAGACTGGAAAAATTAACAAGACTTGAACTAGAAAGTCAAAACCTGGTGGCAAGGTATGATTTATTCTCCTAGAATCAGCAGAACCAGATTGAAGGAATTTTTTGCATTGAAAATCACCTTACGAAGTGGGACAAGACTGAAAAGGCCGAGGAAACTGACGATAAACACGAAACCCGTCATCCACAACAATCCTGGATTTTTAACGTCTTCTGCCCTGTTACCAGGATAATCCTCACCTATCAATTTGTATGTTTTCTCATCCATTGCAAGCAGATAAGTTCCAAAACCCCCTGTCACAGCCAAGTAAAAAAAGGATACCTAGATTTAGATGCTACGAGCACAAAATTGGTAATTAATTGGACCAATCAATTATAAAATGAATGGGGAAAATAGTCCAGTTAAAAATCCCAATCAGAATCTGAGTTCACATGCTCTTTACAGAAATCACGGCATAGAAGTTACCATAAACAGTTCTTTTACTACCAGTCCTAAGCCTAACAATCTAAAAGTGGCAGTTGATGTTATCAACACTGTTTTATGGCCCCCTATTAACACCTTCACTAGGTGGATAATTGTGGAAATTTATGGCTGCCTGGCCGGGTTGGAAATCTGTGATAATTACTGATATGTGTGGACTAGGGTCCACTAATTATAGTGGTTTTACCACATTAGCCTCTCATTCCAACAAATATCCCTACATTGGTGATAGAGTGTTGAGTTCTGTGGCTTAGTATTTTGTCTTTTTAAACTTTTTAATGGATATTCTCTCTGGCCATTTCTTGATTTGTTACCAACCGACAGACCCACAAGCCACTGCTTCACCTCCTTCCCTCGTGATTATTTTCTAATTGCCCTTATGGTCTTTTGGCTTCTTATAACATAGTTCTATAGTCCTTTTAGAATGCTAGCTCATGTGACTGTACAATACTTCACCATGATCTTGATCTAGCTCTTGTTCTTTGTTCCAGTTGCAGCTTCTGCAGTTTTACCTATATTCTCATCTATAATGATCAAGTGTACAATATACTGCATTAAATCTCTTACTTACATGTTAAATATACTTGCACTTTTCCATCTCTGTATATATATTATTATACTCTTTAGCACTTAAATTTGTATATATTTTTAGTGCACTTGTCACTGATTACTTAAATCTTGAAGGAGAATATCTACCTACCTATTGAAGTTGTCATGGTTTCCTGAACTTACCAAGCTCCTAGTTCTTATTTCTTTCATCTGCTTATGAATGACAACCTGAACGAACATAGTTGCCGGAGTCTTCTTGACTTCTATAATTCTTAATCTCTGAGTCGACATTTAGCTGAATTGATCTTTTTCTTGTCCATCCAATCATATTAGCATACTGTATTCTACTGACATTCTATTGCAAACTTATCACCTTCCTATAACCTGTGAAATCTAAATTTGATTGCCACTAAATTCTTTGGGAAGGCAGTATCCTTACTTTGTCAAAGTAGTTACAATTGTGGCTGGATTAATGGCATATTGATGTATATATTGTGGATTATGGAGTGTCATTATATAGGTCTTAAATCATTGCATCTATGGTGCAAGAGTTATAGACTTTGGTTGTGTACGCTATGATTGTACTATCATCCTTTAGATCACCATCTGCAAAGGTTGGACTGCTTGCGAGCTATTTAAATGCTTCGGCATGATTAAATTTGTTTTTGGTATGTACAAAGTTAAAAAAAAAAAAAAATCTCAGATTTCATTAAGGTCTGGTTTGGTGGAAAAGATGGTTTTTGGTCATTAGTTTTAAGGCAAGAATATCATGTTGAGGTATTTTCTTCTTGTCCAGAAATTGTTCATCTGCCTTTCTTATTGTTGTCCATTAAATATGTATAATTTGTTCGTCAACAACTATTGCTTTGTTAAATGAGTGACTTATATGCCTTCACATTTTCCTATACTCATTTGCAGGCACTGCAATACTATGCTTCAACAATGGCTGCTATCTGCAAATAGTCTACTCTTTGACTACTCTTTCTTCTCCAACTAATTTTGTCCTTTTCAGATTGTGAATATTACATACCAGATGAAAAAGAATATCTGGGCAACCTCAAGCAGCGCATGAGGCCCCATTAACTAGTAAACTATATATATAATTCGTGTCCAGCAGAAGTAAATTGCTAGCTAAAATTACTGAAGACCCAAAATTGCCAGAGCCAAAAATAGAAAAATCAAAAAAAAAAAAAAAACAATTGAGCAAGTTAAAATGAAGTGCAGAGTGTGGGTTAGTACCACTAGCAGCGATGCCATAACAAGCAACGACGCATGTCTGGATGACAGTGTTCTCCTGACGGGTAAACGGCCGACCGGAAAGTCCAAATTTGGACTGAAAAGTGGTCCAGAGCTTGACAAAGAAGAAACCAAGCAAACCGGCGGCGACATTGAGGGAGGGAACGATGCCGTTCGAGAGCAGTGAGCTTGTGAGTTATGATGCAGAAGACACCACCCAAGACGGCGCTGACCAAGAGGCCCCGGAGGGTGATCTGATCCTTCCAATCAGGGAACGAATTCCTCGTCCAGAAGGTTCCCGTCACGGTTCTTGGTTTCTTCATCCACAGTCTGCAGCAATGGCTCTGATATTTCCAACGGAAGCAGGGGCATTCTCTAGTCTCACCATGTCAAAACCTTAGGGGCTGTTAGGAGCGAGGGATTTGGGGTTTAGGAGTTGAAATTCAATACCCAAATCTCTTGGGTTGTTTGGATTTGGTCCAAATTCGTAATTGACAGCCGCAGGCGGTGGTGCTGTCATTTTCCCGGTAAGTAAAAGATAGTAGCAGCTTTCGGCCTGAATCGCGTGGTGAAGAAAGGAAAGTTGGAATATCAGATATTTACCCCAAAATTTTTGAGTTTAATATATTTACCCAGACTAGTTTTGATTAGTGTGAATCCCATGTTTTATATTTATATGTAAGTACCATTAATTATTACAAAAAAAAAAAAACCATTAGTTATTACATATGAAGCATGAGCCCTCTCATGGTGTTATTTCTTCTTGAAATACTGGTTGTGATGCCAATTTCACCTTTCATTATTAATTTGCGAAAAATTGCCCCCAAAATTCACCAGCTCATTCACGGCTATAAACGTTGGAAAAATTTAAATTAGGTGATTTTCTTTTAATAAAATTATTTACTGCACTTAATTTCCCTAAAATGCACCAGCTCATTCAAGGTTATGAACGTTCAGTGTATTTGGTGGTTTGTAGGGATGCAATGGCTATAGACGTTCATTGTATTTAGTGGGGTCAAGGGATGCAATGCTTTAAAGGTAAGAAGCCAATTGGTAAGATTTAGGAAGTAAAATATATGCTTAGGAAGGCTAAGAATTAGAAGGATTTTGAAATTCATGACTTTCGGGTTTTTTGAGAAATTTTGTGATTTGTCAATGATTTACCACGTAGGAACACCTTCAAAAGAGTAGATGCTTTCATGCGAGTAGAATTGCCATTTTTTAGCCAAATTATTATTTGCAATTTCCTTCCAATTCCACCCTTTTTTATGTATGAGCCTTTAGAAATTAGGCCTATATATATATATACATGTCATAAACAAGTAGCTTCTTCTCTTCTTGAGAAATCAAGGAAGGACACAGTCCAACATTCACCACTTCATAGGCTCTTGCAAAAGTTCTCAGGCACAAACCCGAGCGAAGAATACAGTACTTTCTCCAGTCTACTCATCCGAGTGCTGCCTAATCATTCGTATCCTGAGTCAAAAATTTCATAGGCCTAAGTAAATTATTCGAAAAACAAAAAATTGACAAATGGCACAAACCCACATTTTGATTGTAAGTTATCCAGCCCAAGGCCACATTAATCCATCCCTTCAATTAGCCAAAAAACTAGTCAAAATTGGAGTAGAAGTTACCTTAGCCACCAGCCATTTTGCCCAGCCGGTTGTCACCAAAGCCTCATGCAATGTATCCAAAGACTTCCATTTTGCAGCCATTTCAGATGGTTATCCTGATGGATTTAAGCCCCAAGGGTTCGATGTTGATCATATCAATGCACTCAAGCAGTACGGTCCAGAAACCCTTCGAAATGTAATCCAAGCTAGCGCTGAAACAGGGCGTCCTGTTACCTGCATCGTCCATACTTTACTCCTCACATGGGCTGCGGAGGTGGCGCGTGAATATTGCATGCCATGGACTCTCCTTTGGATTCAACCAGCCACAGTTCTGGGAATATATTACTATTACTTCAATGGATATGAAGATGAGATCAAGAATTGTTTTCAGCCCTCCTGGTCCGTTCAAATGCCAGGACTACCATTGTTCACAACTCTTGATCTTCCTTCTTTTATACTTGCTCCAAGCTCAAGTACACAAAATGCTGCTCTTTTAATGTTTTTGGAGCAAATGAAGATGCTAGATGAAGAAGAAAATCCGTATGTGTTGGTGAATACTTTTGATGCACTTGAGCCTGGTGCTCTCAAAGCGATTGAGAAGTACAATCTTATTGGAATTGGACCATTGACCGATTTTCCTTTTTCGGAAAAAGGAAGTGGTGATGTTATGCGGGAGGAGGCATATTATCTGGAGTGGTTGAGATCACAGCCTAGATCATCAGTTGTCTATGTTGCATTTGGCAGTGTTGTGACTCCATCGAAACATCAGATGGAGGAGATTGCAAGAGGGTTATTGGAGTGCAAAAGGCCATTTTTTTGGGTGATAAGAGAAAGGGATGATGGAGAAGAAGAGAAACTGAGTTGCATTAAGCAATTAGAACAAAAGGGGTTGATAGTTCCATGGAGTTCTCAAATTGAAGTTCTAAGACATCCCTCAGTAGGATGTTTTGTAACACATTGTGGATGGAACTCAACTCTAGAGAGTATAATTCTTGGAGTGCCAGTGGTAGCATTTCCTCAGTGGACTGATCAAGGGACAAATGCCAAACTAATTCAAGATGTGTGGAGGATTGGAGTTAGGGTGGTCCCAAATGAAGATGGCCTTGTTGAGAGTGATGAGATCAAAAGGTGCATAGAATTGGTCATGGATGGTGGAGAAAATGGGCTAGAATTTGGTAGGAATGCTAAGAAGTGGAAAGATTTGGCTCTGGAAGCAATGGTGGAAGGTGGATTATCGGACACAAATCTAGAAGCATTTGCTTTTAAAGAGGTTTAAAAACATTGTTAGATTGATTTAATTAACCTAGTATTGTAGTTTCCCTTATGGGGATCACTTGTGTTTTTCAGTTTTCTATAACTGTTGGTCTAGTTTATGCTTCTTGTTTTCTTCATCTTTTTTGATTCCTTTACTAACGTGTCAGTCTTTTAGGCATTGTGTACTTGTGTTGAATATTTAGGGTCTATTTGGTTGCGAATTGTTTATGCAAGAATAAAGAAATGCTTTCCTGTAATTTCCTGTCAAATGATAATACTCTCTGATGGCTTAAATAATTAAATATCCTGTATGCACTAAGGTGTTTCATTATTATTATTTTAAGATTTGGCTTGCCATATAATCCGGGAAATAGAATGTCTTGGAAGTTAAGTAATTGACCAAAAATAAAAAAAAAAAAAAATGTACAGATGGCTACATTAGCACCAATTAAAAATAATGTAAGGATGCTAGTTTTCCACATGGTCAATTTTTGTTTTCAGAATGGAAGCGACAACGGAAGAAATGAGCAGGAAAGTTGAAAATCAAATCCTTAATTCCAAGCAATGAATTAAGGCTCTTTCTTGCTAGGTTATTTAATTCTCAAGGAAAATTAGGCAACATACTTATCAAGAATGAAATCATTAATTTAATACAATGAACAACAAGGACTCCTCAGTACTAGCTTGTATTGATTGATTTTCTAAAGGATAGTTGGGTTTTATACATGTTAAAGTAGTACGAAACACTACAATGCACCTACTGTAAAAAGTTAGAAAATTTATTAGCATATCATTTACAAGAAGTTAACTATAATAATCCTTTTAAAACTGAGATTTCTCAACCTCATTCTAAGCAGGTTGAGCTAAAAGAGACGATTTTAAAAGCATTTTTTCTATAAAAAAAATCAAATAATTAAAGCAAAATATAAATTTATTATTCTAGTTTTCTTTTTTTTTTTTTATATTCTAGTTATTATGCTTAACTTCAAATATATTTGTGAATTTATTCAAACTTTGTCGTAGTGTCTCTCTCACCGAATATGGATTAGTTGTACTCTTAGTGAGTCATAAGATGTTATTTCAATTGTATTCTTTCCAATGTAGTGGACTAAATGTAATCCCATTAGATAAAAGAGCAATCAAGTGATGAATATTTTTCTGTTTTGTTTTATTTGTGCGAGTTCTGATAATACAAAATACAACATTCACGTGTATTTCACGTGCAGCATCACGAACTTAATCTTCTGGCCACTTATCCTGGGGGGATCCACTTCTTTGGTGTCTCTGCCAATTCCAATGATCCGTTCCTCTTGCTGTGCTCTCATCTAGCGGCATTTTGTTCAAGTTTATATGGAAAAGAGCGTTTTCTATGACTTTTAAGCTCTAATAATCTTTTTATCTGGTCGCCTAAAAGCGAATATATTGATGGCATTTGGTATTGAATAGACAAGTATTTGCACAGTAATGCACTTGGCAGGAAAAAAACAATGGTAAAGTAATATAAGTTGGTAGTTGGGGTGTCCATGATATTTCTTTAGGCAACATTCTTATCTGTTTCAAGTGTTCCAATGATTGGCTTCAAGATAAACCAAGACAAAATTATGGAAAAGTTCTTTTAACTTAATCACTTTCTGTGACAACGTTCTTTTCTGTCTCAAGTGTTCAATTGATTGGTCTTCAAGACAAACCAAAATAATAATATCGAAAAGTTCTTTAGGCAGCGTCAGAGATTGGATGAACTAATCTCTCGGTAAAAGTTGAAGCAAGCCAACAAAGTAGATTTGGTAAATATAAGCCAATACTTTATTTGATAAAGACAAGCCAGTATGCCACACTACCAAGTAGGATGTTTATATGTGTATCGTACGTTATAACCTTAATCAGAAACCAAAGGATTCAGGACGATATCTGCAAATGATGTTTGTGAAGTAATGCAAGTTAGTTGGCTACTTGCTCAAGAGTTCCTGTTCTAACTTGAAGAATCCTTTTGTCTGCCAAGAGTGATTTTAGAGTCTCCGAGGATAATCATCTTTAAAAAGAAAAGTTGGGAAATAAGCAAAAATCAACTTGAGAATGTAGCCATTCACAAGTTCTAAGACAACTACTGCTAGCACATCTAAATTAGCCACCTTCCAACCATGTTTTAAGTGGATGGATGGGCATATATAGAATGTTGTTATGGAATGCTAATGGGATGATTTTCTAATTGTGGATGCATGGCATGGACCATCAATCCTTGAGTTTTAACAGAGTAAGCTGATGATCATCAATCCTTGAATTTTTAGTAAACTAATGTTTGAATTTTAGAACTAAATGGGGCCACCTGTTTTGCTATTAGAATGTCTACCCATGATTCTTTATGCATGGTTTAGCTGTAAGCATGATGCATTTATGTAATTAAGTATTATTGACTCACAGTATATACAATTCGCCCTGTTTAATACGGCAATTCAGTTTTGAAATTTATCATTATTATAGCAGCAGGTATTGTCAAGCTGTCTGAGCTTGCTCAGGCATCGCCTTAGCCCAGATTCAACTAGTCCTTTACGAGAGGGTATAAGAATAGTCTCTGAGGAAAATGTTTAAGAAGGTTGAGACAAAACAGAAAAGGTCAAAAGCATTTTTTTTCCCTAAAGCTAAATGACTAAAGCAAATCTGAAGTTAAATTATATTGGCTGTTTTCCATAATAGTAGATTTAAAATTCACGTGTGTTACACGCACTGTAAGCCTGATTAGGCTATGCTAAGCTCTTCAGATTTTGAGCCTAACCTTCTGCATATTCTATAGTGCAATTATTCGAAAAATTGTGTCATATAACATTTTCAGAGTGGAACAATTATCAGTAGCTGCTTGCTCACAACTTGGTGCTTTTACACATGACTATAATATTTGTTTGTAGTGTAGGATCCTTTTTGACACATATATGCATTGAAGGAAAATAAAAAAGTAAGATAAAGGTCATACATAAATAATCTTTTTTAGGGGTCTTCTTCATGCATATACCTATCCATTCTAGTACTATGAGGCTGTCCATTGTGGCATTGCCCATAAAGTTCGACCAATGCATAATTCACATAGTCAAACATCAAATGCTTGACATGGACACTATGAACTTTTCATGTGATAATGAATTTTCAGACGTACCACACTATTAGTATTTGCAGCTTCTTTAAAAATCTACTTCGTGAGCATTATGAGTTATTATGTCTTAATTATCGTCCTTCTGAGTATTTAAGGTGTTATTCTCTTTACTATTCTTTTTTGCATTGTTTTCAAGCGCCTGCAGAGGATTATTTCTTCTTCTCTTCCATCATTTGCTTGCAAATTAGAAGGATGGTCATCTGAGGATGCAGGAGGAACTGAATATTGAATTTGAGCCCCTAATTGGCTTGTAGCGGTTATGATCACAGAGGCACCAAATGAGAATTTTGAACGTACTTGTCAATAGAGGATTGAGATGAATTTTCCTCTGGATTATGACAGTTTGAATCTTGAAGGTGGCTGAAAGTCCATAGAGGTAGAAATGGTTGTGGGAACAATCTAACCCTTACTGCTCATATCCTCACCCGTGGCCACAATGATTGCTTTGCTCTTATGTTTCTTGCTTCAATATTCCTTGTCTTTTGAACTTGAGACTTTTGAATGCAACACTTATTTCACTCCTGAACCAGGATTTGGACTTTGGGGGACACAAAATTGATATTTATAAGAATAATGCATGTCTAATTAAAATTAACACACTTATATTAAAGAATTTAGTACAAGGAAAAGCATGTGATTGATAATGTTACAAATTTTAAAAAAGTTTACCAAATGCAGCATGATATTTAAAATCAGAAATCGTTTCTCCTCCAAAGTCCAAATGAATTTCCTTTTTTTAATCTAGTCAAATAATTAAGAATTGAAGAAACAAAACATAGTTTATTAATTTGTTTAAAAAATAATAGAAATAAACATAATAGAGTTTTTTTCAAAACTATTAGTACATACATACAACTTTGGCCGATAATAAGTTGCAAAGAAATTTAATTATAATGGGGAAAGCATAATAGTTACTGAATAAAATTTTAAGAAAAAATGACTAACTATACAACTTAAATGTGTTACTAGGTGTAATATGTTATAAATTTGGAATTAAAATTATTGAAAATAATAATTTTTAGAGTTTTAAATGTGTTAACAAATAATCAAGCACCTTCTGGTCTCATGTCCGTGGCTTATAGTACATTTAATTTTTAAATACCCAATGGGAACAATTCTAGTAGTTTAGTTGTGTCTAATCTTTTTCAAATCACCTCCCAATAATGAACACTAGTATTTTAAGTGTGTCCATTTTCTTCCCAAAATAATCCTATATTTGACAAAAGGTTAATTCAAGGCCTTCATCTGGCCTCAAATCCATGGCTTATAGGACTTTTTTTTCTTAAATATCCAATGAGAACAATTCTAATAATTTAGGAGTGTTTGAACCTTTTTCAATCGCCCCAATAGTGAACACTGGGATTTTGATTATATTTATTTTCTTCCCCTTCCTTTTTTGTTTCGAGGAAATGGAAGGACATACCTCGCTTCATGATAAGGAGCACTTGGAGAAATTTGTAAAAAATAGTAGGAAATTTAATTTGAATAACTGATACAATGCAAGCAGGATGCCTGACTTTTATACTAGGGTGGAATAGATGAACAGGAAAGTGTGGATTCTAAAAAGACAAAAAAGTAATCATTTTATATTTATGTTAGCTTTACTTGTGACTTACTTTTCCTTGTGTCTTGCTTTGTACACTTATTAGTTTTAGATCAAATTGTTGAGACAGGAAAAACGTACTAAAAAATTAGTAATCATTTTTAAGACATCCAGTATCAATACTATTAATTCGACAGTGCATAAACTGCTGGATCTTTAATTAAGATTTCAAGGAAAATAAGATTGGAGAAATGAACAATAAACAGCTACTTCCTCAAGTTTTCCTTTTTCTTTTCTCCCCCACCCCCCCCCCCCCCTTTTTGAGGTGCCAGAATAGGTAAGTTTATTGTCCCTCTACTTCCATAATGTTTAAAATATTAGCTAAATGTTGCTATATTGCACGCTGATGTTATTCCTACTTATTCACTTTTTCAAGAATTGAATATAGCAAAGAAAAACGTTAAGATTTGTGCATTGCGCAGATGATGGCTATGGAAATTTGTGTATAGCACTTTTTTGGATGCTTAACCTATAAAAAGTGTGTAATATTTGAATATTAATTCTATGGTGCATTTGCCATGACTTTCCTACACAATGTGCACTTCTCCACCTGCATTTAGCAAAACATATTGTGATTCGTGCGTGCATTTTTTTCTTTTTTTCTTTTTTAATGTCATGCAAGTGCATGGTTATCTAGCTACAATCAAAATTGAGAAGCAACAAAATTCGTTGTCGGATATAAAAACTAAGAAACTGTGTAACGATTTTATTCGAATAAAAACTTCTGTCATATATTTCCTTGCAACATAATATTTTGCCACTTGAATTGTAGTCCAATGATCAAGAAATTACATTCTTTAGGTATATCTATCAATTCAAACCTTCATTCATACCCAGAGTGACCCAAAACACAAGCGAAGGAAAAGACAAGCTGATGATATATTTTCGATGTAAAGGAGTGGTCCGAATTTGAAAAACGAAAAACACTTGACCTGTTACTCAAATGGGTTCCAAGAACTATTTCGACAGTCAAGTTTCTTTTGGCCACAAACTCCCTAAACCAATGTCCTTGGATCAAAAACATGTCACGATTGTCCACTTTCTGTAAAATTATTGGATTTTCAATCTTAGTGTCCAAATTAGTGGAAAGGAACTTGTTCTCCACTAAGCATACGGCTTTTGGTCTCACCATCCCAGTGTATGAGAAGGTGTTAGCATTCAATTCCAGGCCAATCTAAAGCAGACAGGGAACTGGATTAAATTTTCTGGGGAAAGGTTTAACTATGTTTGAATATCCACAATAATAACATGAAACATTATCAGCAGTTTATTATGTGAGAATAATTTGGATGTGTAAATATTGTATAATAAGCTTAATCATAATTTCTTTTGAAATAAATTTAATTTTGTCAAGCTCAAGATGAAGAATGCATGTTGAGACATGAGAAAAAATTTACAACATTGTTTCAAAAATTAAATAACTAAAGTAAAAAAAAATTTAAGTTTATGTTCATTCTTTTAAACCTTAAGCATTAAGCAGGGAAACAAATTTCTATTAATCATTGTTCTACAAATTTCTCACAATATTATAATTTTCTTAGGATTTACTTTCACGGTTATTGCACGTGTAGTTTTACTTTTAAGCTTCATTATGTTTCTTTGGCTTTACAATATCAACTGTTGTGGACAAATGTAATATCAGACATCATCTATGATGATTTGTACTAGTTTTTAATATTTAATGTCTATTCTCCCTTTATACTAGAATACACAAACACACACACATATACATATACTGATTGAGTCTACTTGTAATATTGAGTGCAAAACATTAATACATTTTAGGGCCTGCATACTGGATTAGAGTTATCTTTTTTATTTGTTTAGTTTTTTGATAGTTATTATTTTGTTCAGACTTTAATAGTTGTAGGATTGTTTTTACCATCAAGACTTGCAATAGTGAGCTGTAGGATTGTTTTTTCACTATCATAACTTGCAATACTGATTTTCTTGACGAATTCAAAACTACTTTCTGGAAATTCATGAACTTTTTAGCCCTTGAGTTTTCATAAATTTTGGTAGACCCCTCTTTCTCTCTCTCTTGTTGAATTGTTTACTTAGAATTTTCTCCTTGCTACGTCCCAATTAAGTACATTACTTAATTATAACAAACAAAAAAAATCTAGCAAACGAATTTAATATTGGAAAACATAGCACACATACAAAAGAAAATTTAAAACTTTAATCAAAATTATATGTCATGTATCTATACCATTTACAAATAAAAAAAATACAATAGTAATATTAAATTAGTCAAATTTATCTAATGAGTACTTTACATGCTTTTGTATTTTTAACTTTATTCATGATGCATATTAACCTCCTCTTTCACTTCTTTTTCTCTCTGCCTCTCCTCTTCTCCATCTTCTCTTTATTTCTTTTCCTCTTTTCAAAGGCTATTCCTTAGAGAGGGAAACCACACCATGGTTTCCCTCCCATAAATTTTGTTTCTTTTTGTTTTGTTTTTCTAATAAAATTTTTTTCTAAATTTTCTTAGTGAGAGTTTTCTATTTTTGCTAGGAATTCCTAGTAAAAATTCTCTATTCTCCTAGGGATTCCTATGGAGATTTTGGGTTTTTTTTTTATTTTCTTATTTTGCTATTAGATCTTAATTTATTTAAGATCTGGTTGTTAGATTTAAATTTTTTTTGGATTTTAAATCTATTTCAGCAGATCTCATCATCATTATTAGAACATTATTGGAGTTAGATAGTTGATTAGTAGATCAGGCAATTGCAATATATACAGAAGTAAGTTGCGGTGACTTATCTATTAGAAGACAATTGTGAAATTTATTGTATTTTTAAATCTATTGATAATTTTTTAGATCTATTGTTTAAGTTGAATTGCATATTTGTAATTTCTGGTCCATATTCAACCTACGATTTAGGTAGTGATGCAAATAAAATCATGGTGGACGAAATCTATTAATGAAATTTTCTTCTATAAAAGAAAAAAAAAAGCTGTATTTATGGTGCTTGCATGGACTCTCTCCATCTCTCTTGTTCATTACCCAAAGGAAACTGTTGATAAAAAGACTGGGGACTAAAACTCTAAAAGCAAATGAATCAAAATCAATAAGGATCATGGTAATTAAAATTTAGAAAAAAGAAAAAAGTGTTTAAGGGATGGCAAAACACACTTGAAATGTGGCTATTGCTCTCCTTCTCTCACTCTGTATCAATCTCAACCACTATAGAGGGTCTCTTTCCTTTACCTCTCCTTCTAGTTGTGCTTTGACTTAGCCAAATGTTGCATTTGCTAGTTTTATACTCGGTGCTGTACTAATTAATTTTGAATTAACTCCTTGCCTTGGTACAATTTCTGCATGGTATTATCTACTTACGTGCAAAATGCGTAGATATCAAACATGTACAAAATTTCTAGCTCTTTTCCTACTAAACTTTCACTTAATGGAAATCAAATTTAGAGGGTGCACAAATAAATGAGGTTTTACGTACCTAGGCACTAGGCATAGGAAGAGATGGACTTTGATTTATAAGAACCTTAATCTTTATAGTTCTTCTAGATCTCTAAAACAAAACACTCTACTCTTTTCATTTATTCCATCCAAAGCCCACTATCACAAGTATTTTTATAATAATAATAATAATTAATGGAAACTGATAAATCAGTTATTTTGGTGACATACAGCAATAAAAATGCATCTGAAATAAAGTGCGAAAAATTTAGATCTTGGTAAATAATTATCCAAAAATACAAAAAGATCAAAAATGACAAAACTTGGGTAGATATACAGAAAGATAAAAAGTAAAAATGACAAGCGGATTTTGACGTGGACCTACGTAGTATATGGTGATGAGGAAAACTGTGGTGGTGATAATTGTCACTTCTTTTGTTGAATAGCCCTCTAGGGATTAAGGAGTCAATCATGAAAGAGAAATGATTAGCTAGATTATGACAACTGTGCATTAAGCAGAAAATATTTTACTATCTACAAATTGTTATAACGCTAGAAGTGATCACATGCAATCTGTCAAATATAAGCTTAATTTGGTCATTTAGGTCCAATTTTTTGGTCTAATTTAGGCATTATCTCACGCTTAGTTTCAAAGCAGGGAGAGCTTTGCCGTAAGTAATGCCTTTTTTACCCGAAATGCTAAGGACATGGGATGTTGCCTATGCTTAGGAGGCCTCAACCGAAGTATCCTTAGGACATTCAATGCTACCTATTCGGATGATTACGTACCCAGGTTTTATTTATTCTTCCCTGGAGGGGTAATTTTTTGTACTTGGTGAGTTAGACTTGCCAATGTAGCTTTTCCGGCTAAGGGTGAACACTTGGACGAAACAGGGCTTTTTTCCTGTGGAACCTCTGATGCTAAGTCAATATATATTTCAAAGAGAAAATGAAGAATGGAAGAGTAAAAGTGAGGGAAGAATGTTCAGACATATGATTTGGAATGTGTTACTTTCTTCTTCTTTTTTTTTTTTCTGTAGTTAAACTTGCATTTTATATGGCCAGTAAAGACAGTGGAACACGTGTGTTTGTAATAACAAGCCATGGTAAGATCTCGAGATCAAGATCTCAAAATGAGGTGACATCCCGTGGTGGCTTTATATCTTCAGATAGTGGGGTAATGTTCTATCACTCATTTGAACATTTATCAACCATGCTAACAGACTTTAATGCATTATGCCACTTGTTCTACAAGATGTCATCCACATGTGATGTCCACTTGAATCAATTTTTTTGGTCTTTCCATTCCCTTTACTTTAGATGCATTTTTTTTTATTGTTGTATGTCACCAAAATTAGTAATTTATTAGTTAACGTTTTTTGGGTATATAACAAGAATATTTGTAATAATGTGTCTTGGAAGGAATAAATAGGAGAGTAATTTATGGGTTTTAGAAGGAATGAATGAAAGAGAGATTGAGTGAGATTTTATTAATACAGAAATGTAGCATAACAAGTGTATTCAAGACTTTGTTTGAATCATCCTAATATAATTTTTACTTTTTTCAAGAAAAAGTGAGGTAATATGAATCATCCTAATATGGCTCCGTTTGGATTAGTTGTTTTTGGGGTTATTTTTCAAAAATACTACTGTAGCATTTGGTATGTGAAAAACAATTACTGTAATTGTTTTTGAAGTGTTTTTGAGAGTGCTTTTGAAAAACTTTTGGGGTATTTTTAAAATTACAAATTTATTTTGGTGTAATTTTTTTGGATATTTTTAAAATTAAAAATTTATTTGGAATATTTTGGGGCATTATTAAAATTAAAAATTTATTTGGGGTAATTTTAAAATTGAAATTTTATTTGGGCTAATTTTTTGGGGTATTTTAAAATTAAGATTTTATTTGGGATACTTTTTTGGGGTATTTTTAAAATTAAAATTTTATTTGGGATAATTTTATGGGGCATTTTTAAAATTAAAAATTTAATTGAAGTATTTTTTGGGGTTTTTTAAAATTAAAATTTATTTGGTAGGTAGTGGTGATGGGTGGTGCGTGGTAGTAGGGGTGGGTTAATTTTTTTTAAAAAAAAACAAATAAATTACTTCAAAAAGTACCCTAAATAAATTTTAATTTAAAAAATACCCCAAATAAATTTTTAATTTTAAAAATACCACAAAAATACAATAAATAAATTTTTAATTTTTAAAATATCCCAAAAACCCAAATAAATTTTTAATTTTAAACATACCCCAAAAAATTACCCTAATTAAATTTTTAATTTTAAAGTTGCCCTAAAAATACCCCAAATAAATTTTTAATTTCAAAAATGCCCCAAAAAATATCACAAATAAATTTCTAATTTTAAAAATACCCCAAAAATTACCCCAAATAAATTTTTGATTTTAAAAATATCCCAAATAAATTTTTAATTTTAAAATACCCCAAAAAATTATCACAAATAATTTTTAATTTTAAAAATGCCCCAAGAAATACCCCAAATAAATGTTAATTTTAAAAATACCCCATCCCAAATAAATTTTTAATTTTAAAAATACCCCAAAAATTATCAAAATCAAATTTTTATTTTAAAATGCCCAAAAAAATTACCCAAAAAAATTTTTAATTTTAAAAATGTCCCAAAAATACTCCAAATAAATTTTAAATTTGGACGGGGGGGAGGGGGGCTGTGGGGAAGGGAGGGGATGGGGAGGAGGGATGGGGAGAAAGAGAACATGGGAGAAAGAGAGAGGGGGAGGGGGAGAGAGAGGGAAGGTGGAGGGGGGAGGTGGTGGTGGTGGGGGGTGGAATAAGAAGGGATAATTTTTTTTTTTTTTGTATGTATAAGTTATTTTGAAATATTTGTTTGAATTGGTATTTTTAGAATTGTTTTTTGTTGGTATATTACTGTAACATTTGGGATGTGAAATACAATTTTTTAAAAATAGATCCAAAAACAACGAATCCAAACGAAATATGCTTTCCTAAATTAACAAATTATTTACGAAGCATCTCAATATGGATAATGTCGATGATATGGGATTCCTATTTTATCGGATGTCCCAAAGGGACACGACAAATAAAGACCGGATAAAGATGACTAGTAGTCGAAAATTAAAACGAAGCCTAGTAGTCGGATAAAGATGACACTTAAGATCTCAACACACCGGCATAAATAAAGACGGGACTAATTAACATATCATGGATCATAAAGTGATTGTAGTGTTATTTGGCATTCTAATTTCCTTCTTCATTCTTGACCGGGTGGAGTGCAGCATTTTTAGTGGAGAGGAGAAACAAAAGCATTCAGCCATCACCACAGCAAAGGTAAAATTAGCATCAAGCTTATACTAATGAGCAGTGGTAACAGCATAATGTATAACCCCTTTGCGAAAGCACTTTGATAATATTTATAATCCAAATACTAGTATTCTTCACCAATTTAGCTGCCTGAAAAATATTCGTAAGACATCTGTTTCTAAAACTAATCTTTGAAAATTGAGATCTGATTTTTTTTTTCCTGCACTTCATATCTGCCAATTGCTTATCTTTCATAAATTAATGTTCATCATTGTCTTGCTCTATTACAGACTGGCATATGGTGAAACATATGAATGCATCGATATAAACAAGCAACCATCTCTTCGTCATCCAGCTTTGATTGGTCATCAAGTTAAGGTGATCCTCTACAGAGACAGAGATTAATGGCTGTTTAGAACAGTAATTTAAAGTTATATAGAGTGAAGCAGGAAGTATACAGTGAGAAAACCTTATGCTGTTGTTGCAATAGAAACGTGTAAAGTAGACTATATTAGTTTCCTGTGAAAATGCTTCCGTTTTTAAAGGTTTAAGACAGCCGAATGGCAGTACATTACTGATGTCTAGAACAGTATTTATGTTCATTGGTTTTCATCTTCATTTCTGATACATTTTTGGTGTGTATAAACTTTCTGCAGATCAGCCCTGGGAAGACGTACATCGATGGGTTGATTAATGGCTCATTCATATATGGGGATAATAACAAAAATATATGGACAGGGAAAGGTTGTCCCCTTGGAACTGTGCCTATTCCACAAACGATTCAAAAGCATTCTGAAGGAGACAAAAACCTTTATCCAAAGGGTCAAAATCCTTCCATCAAATATAACGGCGCTATAGAGGTGAGAATTCTATGGTAGTGGCAGTCATGCATGGCAGCATTTGTCTATAATTTGGCGTTGAATTTGTTGAACGAATAATGCACAAATTCTTGAATTTAATGTGCAAACAAAATTTCAATTTATGTCTTCCTGCTTGTATAATTTATTTATTTATTTATTGCAGGAAACACTTAGAAGATTATGCACAAGTTTTATTAGTGAAGTCCACTTAACTAGGCTTTTTTAACATAAAAAATTATAATTTTGTATGTGTTGGGATCCTCTCTCTTGGATTTCTCTCCACTGATCTCTCTATTGATTGACAATTAAAATACTACTATACTTAATTATAATGTTGATATGTACTGGCGCTGCCTTTGAAATTCACACTCGAATTAGCAAACTAGAGCATCGGAAATTTAAGAGTAGTTACCTTCACTAATGGAATTTGAAAGAATAAAAGTTCGTTAGATTGCCACATTGTGGGCAAAGCAAAGCTTTAATACTTCAATCTTGGGGCTATAGGACATGTTTAAAGGTAATTAGTTATACATGTGTTGCATGAATACAATTCTTGATAATTAATTGAAAAACATATTTCTAACCCAAAGAAGCTCAAATAATTGCAGTTTGCAGGAATAAGTGTCGGCGACGGAGGAGGGGGATACTATGGAGCAGTTTCTTTTGCTACTGTATGGAAACCAGCAGTTAAATCTGATTCTCACCAGTGGAGTGCTTCTTCAGTTATAATTGAAAACGGCGGTAATCAAATACAAGCCGGGTGGATAGTAAGTTCGCCACGAAAATAGTTACTGAAAATTTTACAGTCATGCATAAATACCAAATGAGCATCATAATAGTGGCTTTGAAAATATATCAAGGTCTATTCATGTTTTACTTTCGATTATTTAATGTAATGGCTTTTTAACATAAGGTGCCCAAAATCATTGGAGTTGGTCCATTGGTCAAGTGAGGGCTCTTACAATTAGCAGGGGGACAAGTAGGGAGGGGTTAAAAAAAGCGATTAGGAATGACTCTACAAAGATGAAAGATCGATTAGGAGTTGAGAGTCAATAACACGTATTGTCTTAGTTATCCTTGGTATTTCTTTACTGTATGTCTCTCCTATAACCAGATGAGAAAAAAATTTTATAATAGGTCGAACTATCAAATGGCTGCATAGATTCCAATTTATAAACTGCAAAATCTTTTAGTAGCAATTCTGCATTATTGATTTTTGGATTGAATTAGACTTTAATTTCAGGTCCATCCTGATCTCTATCATGATACGAATACACGACTGTATACATCTTGGACGGTAAGTAATTTGTTGAACAAGTTTTGCTGAAATTTTTCTTATTAATCGTCTAGATAGATTAGTTAATTCTTAGTTATTTTTTTTTTCAACAGAAAGATAATCATAGATCAACGGGATGCTATAACAAGGACTGTCCAGGATTTGTGATAGTCGGTAACAAAGTTCCACTAGATTTGGTCATTGATCAAGTTTATGATCCTATTACAGGACAGAAGATTGAGATGAAAATCTCAATCGGACAGGTATTGAAATGACAATATAGTTTTCTCCATTTTTGTTTATCGTTTTAATTATGACCTTCCGTCCATAGACAGTCTGTCTTCAAATTTTCACTTACATTTCAAGGACGTATATGAGTGTGTAACACAATTAATACCAAATATAAGGTCACAATATTAAAAATCTCTCATTCCTGTCATAATTGTTTCACCTCTAATTTCGTATATGCATCAACATGGTTTTTTTTTTTTTTTGGTTAAAACATTATAATTTTATCAAAATTTGTACTAATGGCGGAAGTTACATATTGTCAACAATATATAAATATCTAACATGGTAACTGAATTAAGAGTAAGCGATGACTCGTATTTTCCCCCATCATAAAAATGACATTTCAGTGACTACACTTTTTGTCCCCTATTCCCTTTTCCTTGTTTACAAATTGAAATACTAGTTATCTAGTTTTATTTGATGGTGCCTTAATGAACAAGGTTAACGAGGCCACATTGTTAGCCTTTCAAGAGAATGAAGTCAAATTGCAGAAAGGAGTATGTCAAGATTGTATACAATGCAAATAGTGTGACATTTGGAAAACCTTCACAACAATTCTTCTATTAGAATGTGGAATATCCCAAATTGATAAGGTTTCCAAAAATTTCCAGTCCCATCTATATAAATTCTGAATCTCTCTCTCATTGCCAATTGATTTTGAGATGTAAGTCCAAATTCTTTATCATAACATCAGAGTTGAATCTTGAGTTTGGTTGCCATCTTGTTTGACTTTGTTTAATACCCCATTTAAAGTTTCACTCGTGACTTGGTTCTTTTGTCTAAATTTATTTTCCAGTCTTAGAATGTGATTCCAAACATTTCTAACTATCTATATAAGATTCTGGATCACTCACTCATTGCCAATTGGTTTTGAGATGGAAGCGCAGGTTATTTATCACCTTCAATATATGTGTTACTTATTCTTGGTGTTTTCCATGAAACTAGAGTGATGGAAATTGGTTCCTTTTCGTTCAAGACCTTATAGTTGGATATTGGCCGGCAGCTTTGTTCACAAGTTTGGCGAATTCTGCAACCTCGGTTCTATTTGGAAGTCAAGTTTTTAGCCCCGATGACAATACTCCTCTGATGGGAACTGGAGAATACAAAGGAGACAAAGGAGACAATCCAGACAGAACAGCTTCCATGCGGAAAGTCGAGGTCGTTACAAAAGATGGCTCGTATATACCTCCACCAAATAGCCTTTATCAAAAAGTTAGATCCCGTTGTTATTTTGCAGCTTCGGATTCATATTCTTCACATACTAATATAGGATTTAGCTTTCTATATGGTGGGACAGGTGGGGAAAATGGTGTTACTGATAGGGAGAGAATTGTACATTAATTGTGGGTATTTGGACTTAATTTCTGCCATTTATTGTGTAAAGAATTGGGTTATTGCTTATAATTGGTTTTGTGTCACTCGCAGGCAATTAAAGTTTACAGTGGTGCTTAACGATGAAATTAGAAGACTTTTAATTCCAAGGTATGCCTATATCAGAGAGCATGACGGATCTTCGGAGCTAATTTTCTGGACACTTGCCGTTATTTTGGAATATATTGGAAGTCAATTTTGGGAAGGAAACGTTTTTAGCGGCGTGGGCAGCAAATTAGGAAACAAACTCCTTGCGGATTGAAGACTAACGCAATGACCGACATGTTTTCCTTATTTTGTGGGACTACCAAATCAATTAGAGATTGGTATCTTTTTGTTTCTTCTAGGGCCGGCAGGAAGTAAGAAGTATATAGGATCTTTTAGTCCCTGCTTTGTAGTTATCTTTTCCACCAGTACTTTTCCTTGCTTTTCTAGTTTTTCGTTTTCTCTCCGTTGCTGCGCAGCCTAGCATAGACTGTTACTTACTTTGTGCTTTCCGTGGTGACTCATAGCTATAGCCTATTACTCCGTACTTTGCTTTTCAATTTCGGAATTTTACGCACAAGAGTTGAAGGTTATTTCAATTGCAAGTTCAAGTTATTTCTACTTCCATCCGATTTTCATGAACTCCTCGGACAGGCGTGGTTAAATTATTTTCCTAGTTAAGGAGTAATCAAGACTCGGTTGCACAACAATTGTGAGATCTTTTTAATTGTTCCTTTTAATTTCTGCGGTCATAGGTATTTAATTATTTTCTGTTTTTAATGGGTTATTATTATATAGATTTATTGAATGAATAAGGCCTGTTGTTCAATTGTCTGAATAATATATAGCCCCAATTAAGGTGTTGGCGCATTGCCTTTAAGCAACTTAATTTAAGCAACTTAATTAGTGGCAGATGAGATAGTTTCACCGCCTCGCAAGCGGTCTAATCTGTGTCGTGGGAATAATTAATCTAGTTTGAATGACCCCGCATGTGTGTTTGTTAACTAGAATTGGGTCTCTCTAATACCTAAAGTTATGACTACATTAAATCTTACGAGCATCTCTAGGGTTGTCTAGTTTACAAGAGGGTAATTTATGAGCGTCTCTGGACTACTGTATAATTAAGGAGATATTGGTGGTTTGGCGTGTCGCTATACTGCTATAACCAATTTATTTGTGAACGTATGAATGATTCCATATATCTATGATCAGTTGTGTGCATCGGTGTCAAGATTAATTCCTTGACTAGATTGTGTTAATTAATTGTTTCTTGTGTTATTTAATTACTGCATTCTTGCTTAATTAGAACTTCAGTATTTCTACATTTTTAATTATTTGTTATCTTCTTCAAAAACCCCCCGAAATTCCATGTATGGTTGGTCTACCAGTTTCCTGAAGAGACGACCCTACTTGCCCTATACACAAATTAATTAGATTCTCTAGAATAAATTCTGGTATATCGGTTTAGCATAATCCTTGGAATAGGGTGACACAAGTAACCCATTGCACATCCAGTTCCCTGCTCCAATACTAGAATTAATTTGGGAATATTTTGTTGGCAATTAGGCATATTTGTTTTGACTTTATTTTTGGCGGTTTGACATCCACTATCTACATGTTTTGAGCCAACACGTATATGATTGGGAATTTGGTAGAGTTAGGACCTTTATCCAAAGGGTGCAATAAATTTATGTTAAACTTATAATTTGTAATTTGTAAACTTTTGGCACAACTAAATGTTTCTTTAAAGTCTAGTAGGCATGAACCAAATTGTTCAATACTGCAACCATAAAATAAAATAAAAAATTGCATATAGGTTGTGATTTATTATCTATAGTACTTATTAGGTCATCTAATAATATTAAATTGTAGAATAGTTAATATTAAGCATAAAACTATAAGATGTATTCTTATATATGTTGGAGAAATAACGCTGAGCAATTTTAACAATAATAACAAGAATAAAAGGAAAATAAGAACACGCTTGAGTCGTGCTAGATAGCACTGTTTTAAGAAACTATTTCACGATATTGAAACGTTTCCCCAGGAATGGTGGTGAAGGGAGGTGGTGGTGGTTAGAGGTGGGTGGTGGTGGGAATGGGTTAATTTTTAAAAAAATTCCAAATAAATTATTCTAAAATTGCCCCAAATAAATTTTTAATTATAAAAATACCTCAAATGAATTTTAAAAATACCCCAAAAATATCTCAAATAAATTTTGAATTTTAAAAATGTCCCAAAAATACCTAAAATTAATTTTTAATTTTAAAAATGCCCCAAAAAATTATCCCAAATAAATTTTTAATTTTAAAATTGCCCAAAATTGCCCCAAATAAATTTTACTTTTAAAATACCACAAAAATTATTCCAAAAACCCTCAAAAGTTTTGAAAGATGGTCTGAGTTTTTCACATCCCAAATGCTACAATAGTGTTTTTGAAAAATAACCCTAAAAATAACTAATCCAAACTGACCCGTCTCTTCTTCTTTTTCTTCTTTCCTCTCTCTCTCTCTCCATCACCATCATGAATAAAGTCATTTCCTTGTTCCTTTATAATTAACAAAGAGAATACCTTTTTCTTTTCCTTTTTGTTTGAGGATTGAGTTTTTTAGGTGTTTGTCAATCTATGAGTACATTTCTCAATTATCTTTTTATTTCACATATATCAAATTATCACAGCATATTTATTAATCAAAATTTTGAAAAATAGCAATCAAAATGGGATCTTAGTTTTTTTTAGTAAAAGAATTACATGATTCGTGGAAATAAGAGGAAATAAGCCATTTTTATCCTCTCTACTCCAATTTCATCAGGTCTCTAAACATAATATGGAGCTCATGTTTGAATACAAGAGCATCAGACAGAAATTAAGCTTCCTACACTCAAGGTAAAACATAAAGGAGAAACCAATATGGCAAAATGAGAAGCCAGTATGTGACCTAATTTTGCTTGTATTTTCCTATGTATACTTGTTGATTTTAGAACAATTTGTTAAGATGGTACCAAAACTTATTCAAAGATTACTGACCATTGTTAAGACATCTAGTATCAATGCTATTAATTTGACCGTGCATGTATTGTTGCATCTTTAATTTCAGTTTTTAAGGAAAATAGACTTGGATAAATAAATGCTGAAGTTTTTCCTCCTCTATTATTATTTTTTTTCTTGTGAGGGGTGGGAAGAGGGCAAGAATATTGTCCCTCTAATTCTATAAATTTTGAAATATTAGCTAAATATTGCTAATAACACTCCTTTAGAAAGACAAAGGATGCTAGGCATTATTGAACGCATGGTATGCTTCCTATTTATTCATTTTTTTTTTCAAGAACTGAATACAATAAAAGGAAAACATTAAGATTTGTGCACTGCACAGATGATGGCTTTGGAAATCTTTGCACAGGGCTTTCTTGGTTGCTTAATTTATGAAAAGTTCGTTATTTTAGAATATTAATTATAAGGTGCATTAGCCATGATTTTCCTACAAAATGTACATGTGCATTTAGCAGAACATATTGCATAAATGTTGAGTATAGTAGAGTTTTCCAATTGAAAATTGTACTATCTTTAACAGTTGGAAAAATCAAGCACGAACTCCTCACTAAGTTTATTATGACTTTTGGTCTTTAAAGGATTAAAACATCGCTAAGCTATTATCCTCCATACAACCAATAATTCCAACCCAAAATTTGTGCTTTTTATCAATTTAAGCCCTGCTACTATAAAATATATCTCGCCTACCTACTTTACGATTTCTCCTTCTGTTTTCTTACCTATTTAAGAAAGCTTTAGCACAAGAATCTATATCCTCGTTATAAAGCTTATAGTATATGGATTTGTCAGTGATTATTTGGATAGTTGGTGATCTAAAATAGGATCAAAATATTTCAAATTGCTTAAGGTTCTAACGATGTTTTGGCAAATGCTATCATTTTCTAGATTGCATTAGTATTCCTTTGCAGAAGAATTTACATAATCATATTTACAGCTTGAAGCAAATATTTAAGAATTCTTAATTTCTCAATTTTAAATGTTGACACCAAAGATTATGATTCATGCAGTTTTATAGTTATCTAGCTATAATCAATATAGAAGCAACAAATTGGATGTAAAAACTAAGACATTTTATTACAACTTTATTTAGATATAAACATTCATCATGTATTTGATTGCAGCATAATATTTTGCCAATTGCACTGTACACCAATGACTGAAGACTTTATATTCCTTAGGCATATCTACATATTCAAGCCTTCTTTCATACTTAGACATCCCCAAAGCCCCTAACTGCTAAAAATAAATTACAGATTCAAACCTAAACTCCCCTTTCCCTTCCTAAAATTGCAGGCCTCTCCTCCCCCCAGGATCATAAAAAGTACAAGAGGAGAAAAAACACTAGTTGATGTTACATTTTCGATGTTCAAGACATGTACAAATTTGAGAAAGAAAGACTCTTGATCACCTGCTGTTCTATTTCACATTCCAATGATAATTTTGACAGTAAAGTTTCTCCTAAGCACAAACTTTCTCAAACCCATGTCCTTGGATCGCTTATCTATCATGACTTGTCAACTTCTTGAAAAACAATGGATACTCAGTCTTACTGTAAAAATTAATTACAAGAAGTTGTTCTGCAATAGGCATACATTCTTCAGTCTCACCATCCTCGTGCATGATAAGGTGTTACTTGCCTGGCACTCAATTCAAGGCCAAAACTAATACTCTAGGTCATGGGCTGTGATCAGTTGTTAAATTTGCCAAGGGAATCATTGATTCCTCTTTCTCTTTTATTTCCAAGAAATGGTAGTTGATAACCTTAATGACAAAGAGTAACTGGGTTAGAACACAAGTTTTCATGTGCAAAATAATGGTATAAAACACAACCAACACTTTATTATGCGACAATAAGCTGGGTGTGTGAATTATATATAACAAGCTTAGTCATAATTTATTTTGAAATTAATTTGATGTCTATCAAGCTCAAGGCGAAGCATGCTTGTTAAGGCATTAGGAAAAAAAAAAAAAGAGATTACAACATTATTCAGAAAATTAAATAACTAAAGAAAAAATTTTGAAGTTATGTTCATTCTTATATATATATTTGAAAGCTTAAAGCATTAAATAGAAACACATTTCTGTTAATATTTCTTCCACAAAATTCTCACTGATTTAGGTTCACGTGCACTGCACGTGTAGTTTTAGTTTTTAAATTGAATAGGTTCTCTTGGCTTTAAAATATTAACTCTATTGAAGTAGTATCAGTCTTCACTGCAAAACATGAATTGGAGGCCTACCAAGTTAGCCATGTCCACTGAATTTTGGAACACATCCAACCCACATATATTCCTATTGATTTTCTCGTAAGTGTAAACAATTACACATAGCCAATTTTAGCAAGTTATTGTCTGGCTTAGACGAATACTTGTGTTGCATGCTTCAAGCAAGAAACATGATTTGCTAGTATCGATCATTCATCATTAAGCAATGATGAAAGGACTAATTACAGTTTACTCTCTTGAATTTATGTTATTTTCTCACTTTGTATTTAAATTTCAAATTTGGACTCTTTACCTCCTAAATTCTTAATTTTGGATATTTCATACCATAAATTCCCAAGTTTATCATGTTTAAATTCAATCAATGACTAAGTTTACAAAATTAATGAGATAAAGGGTAGAGAAAATTAATGATAATATACCATTTTGCTCTAAATATGATTCCTTAGGTTTTTTGACCATCTTTAGCACATTATTGTTGATTTATAAGGTCTCAATTACTAATATTATTACCAAAATTAATGAGATAAAAGATAGTGTAAATTAATAATGACATAGTTTTTTATTTTTACTGTGATACATTGGCACCTTGTGACTACTTTTGGCATATTATTATTGATTCATTGGGTTCTCTATGATGTTAATTTTTACTAAAGTTGTGGAATCTACCCTTGGAATGTTTACAACGAAAGTTGTAGGACTAGCTTTGTTTGTGCAATTCTCAATAAATCTATACCTTTTTTTAAATGTTTTTTTTTTTACTTGAGGAGTGTGGGATTTAAAAAAAGAGGAGAGGGTAAGAAAAATAGAACCCAGAACCTCTACATTCTCAGTAAATTTATACTTGTAATGAGTAGTATAGTGAACTCTCACCAAAGATGTTTTTCTGATGCAATAGGAGGTCGTGCTTTCTTGTAAAGCTTATTGATACATGAATAAAATGGCTCTTCTTTTGCTTAAAAAAAAAAGAATCAAAATCAATAAGGATCAGAGTGATTAAACTCAAGAACAAGAAGAAAATAGTAAAGGGCTATTCTTTTGCTCAAAGAAGGAAAAAGGAATCAAAATTAATAAGGATCATAGTGATTATGCTCAAGAACAAGAAGAAAATAGTAAAGGGGCTGAGAAAACACACTAACCACCTGTTTGGTTGGTATTCCAGAATGGTAATGTCAATGAGTATCAAAAGGTTCTCAGTGGTAATGAGTTTTGTCAATCCCCTTTCATTTGTTTGATAAGTATACTACAATGGGAATCTATTGAACATTTTATTTTTTTTTAATGTCTGCTTTTAGTTCTTCATTTTTCTTCCGCAATTTTTCTTTCTTGCACCTCAACGGGCTTGGATCCCTCCTGCACAGCAAAATTCACCACCAATCTTCAGCTGCCCAATTATACCAAGAATCCATACATCCCTAACTTCAAAGATTAGTCTCAAGTTCTTGAAATCATCTCCATCGATTTTATTAAAGCCAAAATATCAGTTGAGATTCAACAAATTATTTGGTTCAAATTTATTCAAATTTTCAAACCCAACATCATCATCATCAGCACCAATGGCTGCTCAAAGAAATCAACCCACCATGATTACGCAACATTGACCAACACTTTCTTTTCACTTCTAATTCAGGTTTCTAAAGCCTTATGAATCCCACTAAAAACAGCCCAAACAAACTGGGCCGGAGGAGGAAGGGAGGGGGGAAGAAAAACAGCAAGAAACCTTAACTTTCTCTCGAGCTTGGCCCCCATGGCTGATCCACATTGAAGGGAGCAGTGCTGAGCAGAAGAGAGGGCAAAGCCAAGTGGTAGAAACAAGTGGGCTTCGTTGGCGCCTGGTGCTGGTGACAATGGAGCATGAGAATTGAGAAGCATCGGTAGAGAGAGAAGATGGAGGAGACAAAATTAGAGAATCTCTTTTCCTAGTTGTTTTGGTCTTGTGAGTAATGAGAAGCAAAAATGTCCAAATTGCTCACGAGTGGTGGTTGAAGGATTTTGGATCTTCCATTACCATAGATTGATTGTCATAGTAGAGTACCAAACACTATCACTGACGACTATTAATGGTTAATGCCCATTGAATACTCCCAAAACCCTTCAACCAAACGGGTGGTGAAAATATTTGACGCTAGATTGCCTTCAGAAAGTATAGCTATTCCTCACTCTCTCCAATCTATGTCAATCTCAACCAATATTAAAGGTATGTTTCCTCTATCTCCCCTTTTTTTTTTTTTTTTTTTTGTGCTCTAACTTGGCCAAAAATTGCACTAGCTGGTTGCGTACTCGGTGATGTACTAATGAAATCTGAATGGATTCTGCATGCTGACATCAAAAAAAGTACAGACGTTTGCACGTGCAAAATGCGTGGAAATGAAATATCTTTAAATTTTCAATTTTTTTTTTGAGCTCTGTATAAAGTGTAAATTTTTTTTGGGGAAAATGGAAGCATCCGATGGAAAGCAGAAATAAGATTTAGAAAGTGAAAAAAAATAGATGAGATTATAGATATCTTAATGCCACGGGCATAGGAGGAGATGGACTTTGATTTATAGGAATTCTAATCTTAGCTTTTCTTTATGTAGGTTAGATGCTGATGCAGTTTCGCTGAACTTATGGGCTGGAGATGAAGCTGGAATTGTTATCAAATGGAGATATATCAGATTATCATGACCCGACCCGATTGGGAACATCCCAAATTGGTTAACATCCCTGTAGAGTTAGTGAAAGGTGGATGACATGTAGCTAACATTGGGTCTCATCCAAATCTTTCTAGGATGACACGTTGGCACCAGGTGTGAGGTACTAAAAAGAAGGGGAAAACAATTTCATCCCCATGCAGAGGTTCTGATCACTTGCCGCAGGCATCGGAGAAAGGGTCACCATGGAGAGAATTTTCATGCAATTACACGAGTGTTATACGTTTTACATGATTTGATGTATATTTATATTTTTATTATGCACATAAATTTTATTTTTATATATCAATTTAATAATTTAATACAGCAACAATTGTGAATATAAAATTTTTTTTTTAAAAAAAAAGTATATTAAATATACCAATTGTATAGCGAGTTCAACCGTATTGGTCCTTTCTCCGTGGATATGTAGGTCAACGTATTATACACGTAAGATGTGCCACCGTGGACCATAGTAGCACTAATAGTCCATTGCAAATGATTGCATTATGAGGAAAATAGTATAGAAATCAAATCCCATAAACACAATAGGTCTCTAATTCTAATAACCCTAAACGAAGACATATTCTAAAATCTAAACTCTTTCTCTGAGCTTACTGATTTAGGTATGGGAGTATGCACTGCAGGAGACTTAGGCCCGTTTGATAACACAATTCAGCACTTAAACTTAATGGATTCAGATTTTAACACGTTCAGACCGTTTGATAACCGAAAATAGAACATCTGAATGAATTAAATGGCACTGAATTTTTTAGGCAAAACTTGCTTCCAAAAATAAGTGATAATCTATTCACTTATCACTGAATGTAATATACATTCAAATGTATTAGATTTAGCATTGAACAATTCAATCACTTAATGTATTCAGACTTCATATTTCAGATTTCAGACTTCATTTTATCAAACGCACCCTTAGCCTCATATTCATCGTAGGTCGGCAAGTACTCTTCCAACTCAAATTGTTAATAGTAAGAATTGCTGACCTATCTGTCCAACTCAGCACCAACTAATCTTTGATTTTACTATCCCTAATGATGTACTAGAAATGCTTGAAACAAGATTAGTTATCTTGCCTAAAAGTAGGTTTTTTTAATAATGGGTTTTTAACGGGTGTGCATAAAGTACTCATTAAAACACCTAATATTCATCCAACCTACCGTGTATATATATATACTAACAATTATTACTTTCCCTTACATTTATATACTTTCCTTATTTAATCTTACTTACCTTCCCTTATATTTATTTACTTTCCTAATTAATATTACATTTCTAAGAATATAACACTTGAAATATCTTTTAACGGATGTCCATAGGGTACTCGCCAGATAGACTCTTTAATAATTAATTTTTCCAGTATAACTTTTCAATTGTTAAAGAAAATGTCCATTCTAGTATTACGAGGCCATCGATTGTCCACTAAATATTGAATCCATTCAAAATTCGAATACTTTAGTAAGGAATACTTCACATGGACAGATCATCGCTTCATTCGGTAATACCAAAACCTAAGGTCAGTCATCACACCTAGTATAGCCTAGATGCCATCAGCAGTAAAGGAGGAAGAAGAAAATAAAGATAAAAGGAATAAATACAGTATTCGTCCCTTAATCTTCTATTTGCGTGCCAAACCATCTTTACTATTTCAACTAAAACAGAAATAGTTGTTTAAGTTTTAAGTTTAGGCAAATTAATTTGAGACACTGATGAAAATTAGAATAACCAATGGTCAAGAATCAAGATCAAATTGGCCTTCATAAAAAGTTTCGACTCTGCATTTTTGGTCCCTGATATTTGAACTTTTGATATTTCAAGTAGTTATAAATAGGATTTTAGGATGAAATGAGATGTGAATTGAATTAAATATATGACAAATATGTTCTTAGATTCTTATAAAATTCTGGACACCTCAAACCAGCCCATCTCAAGAAAAGAGAAAAGAAGGAAAGCTTTTTCAGAAAGCTGAAGCAATAATGCAGTAAAGCATTGGGAGCGAACAGAGATGATGCGGCAACAGGAGCAGCTGCAACAGCCTTGCACGATGAACAAATAGGCGGAGGACGTTGCTGTGGAGGCGGGAGGGGACCTTCCACCAGCAGCAGATGCCAGGAATGGTGCAGCATCGATGCTGGTGACCAAGGTTGTCGACTTGATGTCCATGCATTTGAATGCTAGGATTCTCTTCAACAATCCTCCTCTTCTCATGGACCTCTACTTCTCCTTGACTAAGTCTCTGTTTCTTTCTCTCCTTTCCTTTCTATACTACTTCCCTCCTTTCATTTTCCGTGGAATAAAGAGGTTCCTTTTTTTTTCTTCATAATTAATAAAGAGAATAAATTGTCTTTTTTCTTTTGGGATAAAAAGTCCTTGATTTTTTTTTATAGGTATTTGTCACGAATCCTTTCTTTTTATTAATAGCAAAAGTTAAATGATTCGTGGACATTATATGACCTTAACTCCTAATTAATTATGTATGGGCATGTTAGCCACTTTATGCCATTCAATTTAATCAGACTTGTAGATATAAATTGGAGGTCAGTTTTGAAATAAAGTAAGAGCATCAGCCGGAAATTAAGCTGCATATATTAACAGTAAAACATAAAAGAGAAGCAACCATGGAAGAAATGAGAATTAAAACTATAGCTCATTTTTTGAAAATTTTCACCTTGATGTCTCGATGAATTTATACCTGCTATATGTAAGTTGTAGAATATTTCCTATTTATTCATACACGTCATTTGAATGAATCTGTATATACATACATACATATATTTGATTGAAATTGGTGGAATTTAATTTCTCGGAGTAACCTAGTGAAAAATTTAGCCTTTTTGCAACTTAACTCATTGTAATTAATGAATATGTAGTAGATGACACAAACAATTTTCAAATCATTAGGATGAAACGAAGAATAGACTCTTAAAACATTCATTTTTCAAAGAAATATTATGTTTCAAATCCTTACAATCTTAGTAAAAAACACAGAATCACTTTTTTATGTGACAAGAAGCTGGTATATGTATGGGGGGGTGTGTGTGTGTTTATGTAAATGTAAATGTAAATGTATATGCCATTGGAGGAGAATGATAAATGATTAGGCAAAAGATAAGGTAATTAAAACCTCATCTTTTCAGCACTTTTTATGCACGTAGCAGAACTTGTTTGCTGGGGCAACCTGTTGGGGTAGATTGGAATATGCCTAAAACTGTCAAGGAACTTTCTACTAGAGCTAGACTTCGTGATAGCAAACCCTTCTTCTCTAACCTTCATATTCGGAGAAAATACAGTTCTGAACCTGCCTTCATGATACACACAGTTTCATGTGTCACTTCAGGACATTGCAGGACAATCTGATTGGATGCATTTTTGTACTCAACTGGCATCTCAAGATGACACCGCTCTTTCATGGCACCATTGTCATGCTTGATTTTGCATTGTGCCCCCCCCCCCCCTCCTTCCCCAGCTGGCATCCTACCCAAACCGCAAACTACCTCAAATATCAGCCTGACACTGGACCTTTTCAGAAGACTAGTTTCACTTCCTGATTGGATCATGTTTTTTTGCCTTCATTATCTAATCGCAGAAACCATGTAACTGAGATTCCCAATATTCGCAAAAAAGCACTCTATGAACAACTTGGCTGCTTGACAAAAGAGCTCAACCCAAAAAACACACAGGTCTATTGTCATGAACTAATGCATCACCCATAGTCTCGCTATTTCTAGATGATGATAGATGTGAAAAAGCGCATTGTATTTATACTAAGTGGACTGAAATGGAAGAAACATGCCTACATTGGATTTTTAGCACTATAAGAGCAAAGACAAGCTGCATGATTTTTCAACACTGAATAATATTTACTTCTGAAAAAGGCCGTAAGAATTGAGCCATGCTTCTTCCTACTAAACAATGGCAACAATAGATAGATAGAGGGAAGTGTGATGGGGTAAGTAGAACCAAGTTTGACAAGTACTCTTTAACTAAAACTTGATGCAAGTATTAGAGCTATAGATCTACAATTGTATCAAGCATACCCATAATATGGCATATTTGGAAGTCCAGAAACCAATTCCATTTTAACAGGAAAAGGAGATATTCTGGCATGACAATTAGCAAGGCAATGCAGGATTGGATAGAATACCAGAGAGCTCAACAAGGAGAAACTGGAAGAAATTGAGAAGTGCAAAAAAGATAAAATTATCTGAATATCAAATGCTGTTCACATATTTATGGATCACTAATATGGTTTCATTCCTATCCACTAACAAGCTGCATAATACGTGAAATAGAATTTGTATTTTAAACCCAAAGAGAACCTAGCCACAAATCACTTGTAATACCACATGTGCTATACACGTGAGCATAAATGAAGGAACTATGAGAAACTATGAGAATATTGTAGAAGAATTGTTCATAAGATTTTATGTTTCTATTATTTCATGTTTAAGCTTTGAAACAAAGAAGGTAATCTCATAGTCTTTGCTTTAATTATTTAGTCTTAGAAACAACAATATTAAGTGCCCTCTCATACCTCAACATACATCACCTACTCTTAGATTTATGATCCAATTGCAGTTAGCTCCCCTCTAATTTCAAGGTCCTTTCAGATCGATCACTAGTACTAGCTAGAGCACCTCCACCACCAGTGCCAATTTCACCCAAAAGTCTCCAGAGAGTACCTATGCACATTGTAAGAAGTAAATGCAAGGCCAACAAAACCTTAAGTTAGTGGCAATTACTCCTCTACATGAATACAAAATTCTTCAAACTACAATTACAATCAATCATTCTAGGTCAGTCTCATTTCTAACTAAAATTCAAAACCCTTCTATTTTTTCTGGGAAGGGAAAATAAAAAACTGTTTAGGAAAGAGACAACAATATTTGTAGGTGAAAATAGTGAACATGGGTGTGAGAACCTTTCTGGTGAGAAATATTTGCTCAGGTTGAAAATCATTATTGAATGTCAATGCAAAGAGCTCATACTTTCCTTTTGGCAATAGAAACATAAATTAGTAGAATTTCAAGTAGTTTTTCTTTTCTCCTTGTATTTTTCCTTTATGCAATTGGAATAACTACATTACTATTTTGTTCAAATTATAGTAACTGCACTATAATAGTTCTTCCTTTATTTTGTTTATCACATTCTCTGAAGATGGTGATCAGAGACTAATTAAGAACAGGGGGGCAATTCATCTTGCTATACTACGCCTGATTAGATGGTGATTGTCGTGTAGGAAATATTCTAATTGGTGACGCAACTGTAAAATGATCTAAACGGACAAGAAATTTAAGTTGAATGATTAAATTAGACTAAAATAAAGTTAATTAGTATGAAATTGGCATTAGCACAAAGGTTTAAGGACCAATTCAGTTTTTATTTGCTATTTGTAATTCATATTCTTTAGTACAAATTAAATCTATAATTTTTCCTTTATGATCTAAGCATGTTTCCTTTAAATACGATAAATCTAGCCACAGGCTTGGATCCGTTTAAGAACCAGACCAAGGCGAGTGGTTTATGAGGAGATATGGGCCTAAAAACGAGTGGACTTGTAAGAAAGGATTGAAATGGGTTGGCGATGGACCTGGTTGGCCAGGACCGCAAAGATGAAGAAGACGGTGCCAGTTGATACGGCGTCGTCCAAGTTGAGAACGTCATGACAATACTGTCATGTAATTGCCGAGGAATAGACATTTTGGGTGTTGATGAATATTGAACTAAATTTTTCATTTGTTTTTCCCGTATTGATATTTGATCTTGGCTTATAATATTTTTATTTTTTATTTTTTATTTTTTATTTTTGGTGCAGTACGTGCATGAAGAGTGTTGAAAGATACTCATTGCCACCTTCCATCGGTTCTAACCAACATTTATCTTTAGAAAACTTGTGCTTGTATCTTCCCACTCCCATTACAAATGTTAAGAGCTGCTCATTATTGTAAATATTCCCCCTTATTTTGTACATTGAAGGATAAAGGTCGTTTTGATGTTCCAACGGAACTTGGAGCGTTTTCTCTAATTTTTGTGAAAAATTGTTGTCCAAAAGCAGCCATTTCATGCCACAACTTTACACATGCACGACACAATTTTCTTCTGATAGAGTAACTTATTAACACTCAAAAAATATGTAGGCTTGCACCACTTTTAACTTCGGGGTGCTTTTGGAATCATGATCAACCCAATTGGTAATAAAGAATAACAATTAAAAATATGAGAAACTGCCAATTTAGTACTTCAACTATTTTTTAATGCTAATTTTATCCCTCAGCTTTGTGGGTACACTCTCCATCTTCTTTTGTAAATTGTATGACCACTTCCCTTCTTGGTCTCCGGTCAATTTCTTCGATGGATGTGATAAACAAGATAAAGAAAGAACTATTACAATTTAGTTAAAGTAATTTCATTAAAGTAGTAATATAACTATTCCAATTGGATAAAGGAAAAATAAAGGAGAAAAGAAAAAACTATGTAGCACGAGAGATTTAATTAACAGAGTGATGAGATGTCATAAACGATAGTGTGAAATACTAACTTTTGTTTCAGTAGCAACAAGGAAAGGATTAGCATTTTCTATTGACATCCAGCGGTTATATTTTAGCATGAGCAAATATTTGTCGTTGGAAAGTTCTCACTTTCATCGTTCACTATCTTCGCCTACAACTCTTTTTTCTCCTTTTCCTATACAACTAGTTGCTTCTCAATTAACATCATAAGTGTTACTCTTTGCCTAAACAAGATCAGGTAACTTTTGCATAAAAATTGTGTCTGGGAATGGAATGTAAAGAACCTAGAAATTTGAATGAAGAAATGTTGGATCAGAGAAGAAGGTTTTCAAAAAAATGCATTATTGAATTGAATCCTTGAAATTAAAGGACACGAGCTATGAATGATGGGGGTTTTTTGACTCCACGATACCATATACATTCTGTAAAATTTACTCTTAGACAATTGTTTAGATGAAGCTAGATTAAAAAAAAAAGGAAAAAGAAAAAGAGGTACTAGCTAATCTTTGAATTCTGCACATGTTTCATTGACTCAGAAGAAAAGGCTTCAGAACCCAAGCCTTCCAAAGAGTATTTGTTTCTTCACTTTAATCTATATCAATTTACATGCGACCTTTGCACGGAAATATCACGCAAATATTGTGGTTTTTCTTTAACTAATAAATGAACCAATTCTCATTTCATTAGCAACTTTAGATAAATTGTAACCTCTATGAAAGAGAGCTTGATTTAACAAGCTCAAAATTGAATAAAACAATAGCCAATCATACACTAGGAATTTTAGAGTGTATCCTCAATTAAGATGTAATAGAAAATTGGAGCTTGTTTTATATGGAAAGCACTTCAATCTAGATTAATGTATCAATATCTCTTTTATTTGTTATTTAGGGTTTTTCTAATGAGTGTCCGAAAGACATCTATTAACACATTTAAATACCATTTAACCTACTATGTATACACAGATACTAACAATTATTACTCGTCTTTATATTTATACATTTTTCCTAATTAATCTTATCTTTTCACAGCTGAAGTATATTTTAATGGATGCTCAATAACACACCATTTTATTAATAATCAACTTAATGTAAAGAATTACGGGAATCAAAATTCTATTTGCCAAACATAGGAGGTTCAAATCATCAAACTAGGGGGAAAACCAACGATTAGATTAAACTTTGGAAAGAAGGAAACTTGGCTTCCAAAATGAGCAAGCAAAAATGAAAATGGCAAGGACCAAAAGCAAAGTACCAAGTTTTTGCAAAGATCATCAGGGGAAAAAATTGAAGGAAAGAATTGCAGTAAAGTGATTGCTGTTCATGGCATATCATCAACAGCTATCGTTAATCGAATTCGCCACTTTAATGAGATGCCACGAAGATGATTAGGTCGCAGTAACTTGTGAACTTGAAACTCTCACGAAGGTCTTTAAATCACCTAAATCTAATCTAGTCTAGAGAGACTTTTCTCAAAATTTACTTCTTTTATTATTACTACTATTACTATCATTATTACTATTATTATTACTGTTACTATTATTACTACTACTATTATTGTTATTATTACTCCTACTGCTACTACTACTATTATTGTTACTATTATTATTAGTATTACTACTACTACTACTACTATTATTACTATTATTATTACTATTACTATTATTATTATTACTACAAATCATGCTTTTTTTTTTAATAAAGTCTGTTACTATGGTCTATGGGCCTGGTTTTGATTACTAGTGGAGAGTAATTTCCACCTAATAATAAACACTCTCTCCCTACTTGGAATGTCTAGTAATGTCATACAGTCTTTTCTTATCATCCCTTTTCGTTCTCACTTGTAAGACGTATCATAAGATTCTAATAACAATATTATGGGCTCCACAGCATATTTCATAATAATCTTAAATCCATAACAACATTATGCGCTCCACAACATATTTCATAATAATCTTAAATCCCATCCTTTACTGGCATGTAATTTTGGCAAATTTTTAATCTCACTGTTCTAATTGCATCATATTGTGGACTTATTAAAGGATAATGTTACGATCAATAAGTCATGGCGACGATAATGAGATAAACCCGTGTACTATTCTTCATTCACTTTAACTAAAAAGATTGATTTTTTTAGTAGATTGATTGTTTTAGTGTCTTTTCCAATATTGTAACGATAATCTATCATATAATTTAAATTAAATACCACAATATATTACCATGTTCTACTAACAATAAAAAATTCTTTTGTTGAAACTTTTAAAAATCCATGGCATGTGTATAAGAGATATTTTATGGTATTTGTATCTCACATTTATTCATTAATATTAATTTGAGGAGGAATATTCTTTATAATAGCAACATTTTGAATTTAATTAACGCGTTCAGATTTTTTTACAAAAATAAAAGTGAAATATTTAGGGAAAGTAGTTATTGATTTTGCAAAAAGAAAACAAATTGCTTTAGTTTAACAATTATTGTCATTATTGTTATTATTACTCCTACTGCTACTACTACTATTATTGTTACTATTATTATTAGTATTACCACTACTACTACTACCAATCATATATGGATTACTTTATGAAAGGAGAACAGATCATTAGTTTTGGTTAATACATTGATTAGATTAAATTGATTATGATTCTCTATCTCTTGTCTAATTTTCTTTTCATTGTTAAGGTTGATTTCATTCTCCCTTCTCCCCTTCATTACTTCCTCTCCTATTCTTCTCATTGACTTTCTTTCCTTTGATCTATCTTTATTGCTTATCCTCTGACCTTCCTTCCTCCCCCTTTCCTCTCCTCCTGTCCCACCTTTATCGTTATGATCGAATTCAGATCCGTGAATCATGACAAAGGCCTACCTTCAGTCGCTGACCAGGGAGAGCGGCATATGGAGTGGGAAGTGGAGGCATGGGGCGGAGAGGAGAGTGCTGGGATTTCGTGAAGAGCATGAGGGGTATGTGGAATGGGGAGGGGGGAGGGGAAGAGGGAGGGAGGAGAGGAGAAAGGAAAAGGGCAGCCTGTATACGCAAGGCCAAGGCTGACCGGGGATGATGTGGGTGTGGTAAGAGGGAAGAGAAGAAAAGGACAAAGAAAAAGGAAAAAGAAATAGAAAAATTGTTGTAGTTGTTTTGGAGTTGTTTTGTTGTTTTGAGTTGTTTTGGTTGTTTTAGAGTTTGTTTTAATTCAGCATTTGGGGTGTTAAAACAAGGTTAAAAAAAACAGGTGCTAAAAACAGCAATCCAAACACAACCACTATTATTACTAGTATTATTACTATTACTATTATTATTATTACTACTATTGTTATTATTGGTTATTATTATTATTATTGCTTGTTGTTGGTATTATTGCTATTATTATTATTATTACTATTATTGATATTATTATTAATATTATTGTTTACTATTATTTATTATTGTTACTACTATTATTATTACTACCACCATTATTGTTACCAACACTATTATTGTTATTCACTACTACTATTATTGTTATTACCATTACCATTTTATTGTTATTATTGTTATTATTGTTGGCTATTTTATTATTATTGTTATTATTATTATTGTTTACGTTATTATTATTGTTCCTTATTATTATTTTGTTGTTCTTATTATTATTATTATTATTGTTCCATATTGTATTATTGTTGGCTGTTATTATTGTCATTGCCAAGGCTTATTGTCAAGTTGTTGTTGGCTTTATTATTAATATTGTTGCTACTATTATTACATTATTTATTAATATTAGTCATCATTATTATTGATTATCAATGATCTCTTCCTATTGCTTTTCACCGCCTTACTTCCATACCTTTATTTTCAGTGAAAGGCCAGATTTGAGTCTTCTGAGTGATTTTTTTTTTTTTTTTTTTTTTTTTTTG